>JACCIC010000145.1:1222500-1472914 GCA_018907035.1 Sycobia sp. Sy_11 | reverse complement strand
AGAGCAGTATTCTGCGGTCCATCAAACTGCGGAAAAACAAATAGCTTATTAGCTTTAATCACTCATCCCAATGGTCTTAGATTCGAGAATGTGTATGTTTATTCAAAATCGTTGAATCAACCAAAGTATCAATTTCTCAAAAAAGTCATAGAACCGGTCGAAGGCATCTCATATTTCCCGTTTAGTAAACATGAATCTGTAATATCACCAGATGAAACATTGCCCAATTCAATTATGATTTTTGATGATATAGCTTGCGAGAAGCAAGATAACGTCAGAGCATTTTTCTGTATGGGGAGACATAAAAATGTAGACTGCTTCTACCTATGTCAGTCATATGCTCATATACCAAAACATCTTATTAGAGATAATATTAATATGTTAGTAATTTATCGACAAGGTGATGTGAATTTAAAACATATTTATGATGACCATGTCAATACTGATCTGTCTTTCAACGAGTTTCGTAATTTTTGTTCTGAATGCTGGAAAAATGATAAATATGGATTTGCTGTTATTGATAAAGATAGAACGATGGATGCTGGTAGATACAGAAAAGGTTTTTGACAAGTTTGCAATAAAAAGAAATTAAAAAAATCTTAATCACTCAGTTCAATTTTACACAGCAACACGACACCATGTCGGACATTGAGAAAGAAAAGAGTATTCTTAGCGAGTTGATGCAAGCTCCTAAAGCTATTAAAAGAAAATCTGCACTATTGAAACAAGAGAGAGAGAATCTTGAAAAAGTTGTAGGAGATATATTGAAACCTGTCATACACCACTTGAAAAGCTTGTCGAATCAAATAGTGTACAGTCTTCTAATCTCATTTCGAATGATCAGAGCATTAGAAAACCAACTAGATCCCGAAAAAAGTTGAGTTTTATAATAGATAATAATATTCGCTCAGCTTCCATGAAAGATTATGATTCCGATGATGATTTTGCCTCATTAGATAACTCAATGATGAATTCGACATTCAAATCTATGCATGAAGACAATGTTAAATCTAATATTTTAGATCAAAGCCGCAGTAAATTTGATAACATATATGGAGTAAGAAATATTGGAGGTATATACATGCTTGGCGATTCTGAAATTATATTTGATGATAATAAAATAAAAGTGAAAGATTTAACTTATCCTAAAAGTAATGGACTAATGGAGCTACTTATTAAAAAAGAACCAGACGACACATTAATAAGTACAGCAGATCGTGAAAATTATCGCAGTATTCTAAAGCAACAAGTGCTCACCGGAAAAAACATAGTAAAGATGAATCTATACGCTCATAGAAGAGTAGAAATATTTCAACATCATTGCACCAATGTTTCGCACCAGTCATACAAAAAACAAAAAGAGGGGGAGGTCACCTACCTAACTATAAAATAGCAAAGAAAGATTCTTCAATAGAGTTAGTGTACTGGGATGATCCGAATGAGCTTGTTGAGAGACTACGATTACTAATTGCCGAACAATCAGCTGGAAATAACAATCATAGTCAATGAAATCCATTTCAATTATTGAAGAACTGCGTGAAATAGGATATATATATTAATACACATTCGTCTATTCTTCAATCAGTATCATCATGAGTCTCGACTTGTTTGGAAGAAATTTGAGAGACTCGAAAGGGAGTCGAGGTCCTCCAGGCGTTGGATACAATTTCACAACAGATGGCAATTTTGATATAGAAAATAAACGTCTTTGTAATGTTGGTGAAGCTATTGAAAGTACTGATGCAGTTTGTGTAAAAACGTTATATGTAATCTTGCAGAAGGAGCTAAATACTGTATTTTCCAAAATTAATGAAATTCTAAAAGAAAAATGAGAAAGATCATGAACAAAATGGCTTGATAACAGAAGAGAAATTCAAAGATCTTTATCAAAAATATTATACACATAATGAAAATCGATTTAAATTGGAAGAAAGAATGAATAATTTCGATAAAAATCTTATGAAAACCAATCAGGATAAATCAGAACTGGAATCAAAACTGAAAACTCTTAGTGACTCACATACTCATTTAAATGATACTATGACAAAATCGGTTTCGAATTTGCTATTATAATAGATATTAACAGGAAAACAAATGCACCGACAAGATCAGTAAAGGCAAAGTCAGCAGGAAATAAAACAAAAAGTGGTTGAAGAGCTACACAAACCTGCCCGTCGCATATATAAGCGAAGAAAATATGATATACGTGGTATAGATGAAACTTGGCAAGCAGATCTTGTAGAAATGATACCCTACTCTAAGGAGAATAAAGGGTTTCGTTATTTACTCACTGTTAGAGATTTATTTTCGAAGTATGCTTGGGCTAAACCAGTAAAGTCAAAGAATGGTAAAGATGTTACTCTCGCTATGAATACGATATTGAAACATGGAAGAGTACCATCAAATCTACAAACTGATCAAGGAAAAGAATTTTACAATTCACACTTCCAAAACCTCATGAAAAAGTATAAGATAAATCTATACTCTTCACACTAATCTTCATGCAAGTATTTGTGAACGATTTAATAGAACCTTAAAAAATGCAATGTGGATACAATTCAGCAAACAAGGAAACTACAAATGGATAGGTATCCTACCAGATTTACTGAAAGCTTACAATTCAAGAAAACATCGAACAATAGGAATTGAGCCTGAAAATGTAAGCCAAGAAAACGAAAGGGAGGTGAAGAAGCGTTTTTCAATTGAGATGATAGCAAGGAAAAAACCGAAATACAATGTCGGAGATAATGTACGAATAAGTAAAATAAAACATATTTTTGAAAAAGCCTATACACCTAATTGGTCTACTGAAATTTTTACAATATCAAGAATTGTAAAAACTGATCCCGTAACTTATCACGTTAAAGATTATTACGATAAGCCTGTATCTGGGGGTTTTTATGAAACTGAAACTCAATAGACTAAGTATCCCGAAATTTATCTTGTAGAAAAAGTGCTAAAACGGAGTGGTAACTGCGTATATGTTAAATGGTTAGGATTCAATAGTGAGCATAATAGTTGGATAAATAAAAAAGAAATTAATTGAATAAAAGATATAATATAAGTAACATACATGGATAGGTGTAAGGACACTAATTTCAAAGTAAATAAGAAAGACATTGTATTATGATTATAATATTTATTTATATAATTAAGATATACATGTTTTTTATTTTTGACAAATAAATAATAAAAAGAAATTAAACAATGTGTTTTTTTATTATTATTACTTAAGAAGTAGAAGTATTAAACTTAAAACAACTATCACCCCGATACTCTATAAATAAACAAAGCTTAGTTGCTTTATTAGCTATATTTATGAAAAATTCTTCATCTTTTAATATGGCTGACGATATCTTTTGCGGTAAGAATATTTGAAAGTTTTCATCTATCTCCGCAACTACTTTCATACCATATTTTGTGGAGACTTGCTTTAGAGCAGTCACCATGTACTGATGATTTTTCTCCAATTCCATATATTTCTTCCTCGGCAAGAAGTCGCTTTCCGAAATTTTATTCAGAGTGGCTAAATCCATTCTAAAAAAAAAGAAATATTTTATAAATTCTATAATATTTTTTTCTAAGAGAAAATTAACTATGAATCTTACCTTACTAGAATAGTTTTTTTTTCTTTGAAGAAAGACGACAATTCTAAACTGTTCAACTGCTCGAATGCGTTCTTCATCATCCTCAGTCTGTTCATATAGCTGATTCCCCACCACAATTTCTGCCCCTTCCATTGCCTCATGGAGTACATCCCTTCTCTCGACTTCAACTGAGCTTACCCCTTCCAATATTTCCAAGATTTCTTTAGGATTCTATTCATGTAATAGTTCATCTGATGTATTATACTCAACGCTTATTGGTTCACCTTTACTGCTATAAAGCACCATCCTCTCTCGTGCAGCTTGATATTCATTGGTTGCTTTATCGCCCCTCTCTTGTTCTGCGTGTACATCTACAGTTACTCGAATCTCATTGGTGATTTTATTCTCCCTCTCTTCTTCCTTAGTAGCTGCATGTACTTGAGCTACTCTTCCATTAGTCTCGTCGTATCCCCTCTCATTACCATTCCCCTCCTCTATTTGATGACTTTTACTTTCCATTACTTCCCTCTCAACCTGACTTGCAGCTTGCGACATTTGCTCTTCTAGGATTTTATAGTGACCCCAAGGTAATGTGTCTGTAGTATTGGGCAATAAGTATCTTTTATCAGCAAATGGACTGAGGGCAATTTTTTTTTGTTTTTCTGTATGCACTATGTGTAATTTTGAGCGAATGTTACACTGCTCTCGCTGTATAACCACGAGATCTTCCAAACATCTTCGATAATCTTCAAACGTGATTGATGTTTTTACAACGTTCGATTTTATTCCTTTAGCTTTTTTCACTATCCCTCCTCCATCTACTAAAATACTGTACATTTTACTCCGTAAGACGATAAATTCCATCATAATCTTTTCATTACATTCATCTTTCATGAGTCCAGGAACTTTTTTATTTTGACGTGGAATACCATACTGATTATTTTCGTCATAATCAAAAGTATCAAATCTATGAATATCTTGTTTCATTACTTGATACATATCAATATCCTCTACTTCATTATTAAGCTATCAGTATCAGTATACAAAAGCTTACACTTTTCGCCCACTCGACGTTTCATGTAAGAGTAGTGAAAATCATACACTAATGTCTTTGATAGATCGAGGATACAAAGCCCAACGTATATCGGCTTTTTGATTGTTACACTTGTTTTCTTAAGCTGAATGGCAACTAAATTTTCATCGAAACTTGCATAGCTATGATAATTAGGTAGGGCTATGCGTGCCTCTGCTCCATATCGACCAGTGAATTTATTTACTAAACGTACATCAACGCGAGATCGCTCTCGCTCAATGCATTTTCCATATACAGCATTAATTAATAATTTATAAAAAAGTTTTTCAAACTCATTCTTTGCATGCTTTCGCTTTTCAGTATTTAGTTCGACATATGGTTTCAGCCAGGGTTTCTGTTTAAAACTCAAAATTCTATGTACTTTTTTCAATCGAAGACCATTGTCAAGCGCTTGTTTAAGAGCACGATAATTATATACATTTTTTTATCGTTCAATGTAGTTAGCAGTTTCTTCTGTTTTGAACCAGGTGGTGTACGATGCTCAGCACAGAAAGGTAAATCACTATGTTGGTCATGTATTTCCTCGGGATACTCCAAATCTACTTCAGCAATATAGTCTATATCGGAATCTGATGGTGTATTGAAAAAGTTACGAGTTGATTCATAATCAACCCACTTAAATTTTCCAATCGGTAAATGCTGTACCATCGCCCAACCATATAGATTATTAATATCGTAATATAAAAGTGTCTTTATTTTATTTTTTTCATCGTATCCCGATGCCATATATGGATTATTTGCCTTTGAATATCGATTGCAGCACTGACTTATTCCACTCCGAATGCCTGATTCAATAAGTAGTAACATGTCAATATCAGTCAGGAGCTCTAATTCTACCTTTGTCATTTTTAGAGCTGCTGAAAATGTTAATCCTGGAGTAGTGTAAAAGTGTGCTGGACATAAGCCGTAGGCCTTAATAGATGTATTTCGAAAACTTTCGAAGACATCTGCTAAGAGGAGAACATCCGTTTTTAAGTATAAGTCTGAATACTCTCCTAATGTCTTTATTTTAAAACTTTCCCATACTTGAACAGCGTGCTTGTAATCTTCTTCAGTAATATCTGAATATGTTAATTTATTATAAAATTCATTTTTCGACGGCAGTTTTGTAGTTAATAATTTATCGAGTCCATCTACAAAATCGTAGGGAAATATGCCTTTACGTCTAAGAAGATTAATATTTTCATTTGAGAATCCATCTAATTGAAATTCCTGTATTGCTATTGGTACATTATCTAGATACGACGCAAGTTTCTCTAAGCATGATGGTAAAAATCGCCAAGAATCTATAAATCTAAAATTTACATCACAGTCATCTATATACTTTGTAAATGAAATATATTTTTCCTTGTTATGAGGTATTAGAGTAATTCGTCCATTCATCAGTGTAGAAGTTATTGAGGTTATGAAAAATTACGGGAATAAATTTTGAGTCTTTATAGTTCAAATTGCATGAATTATGAGCAGCACCTCTGAACCTAAAGAGAAAAAACAAATTAACCAAATTAATTATCAAATTAAATTATTGATTTTGTTTATCTAAAAAAAAACTTACCTTCCTGTAAGATGACAATGATCTCGTACTGCGAGTTGCCCATTTAGAAATGGTTTGCGACATATATGGCAATCGGTCGACCATTGAAAAGATAATTCTTCAAGGTCTGTCAGTTTCATTGGTTTTGTATTTTTATAGAGATAATCAATCTGCTCACCAATTGATTTCAGTTCACGAACAAACCATTGTGCAGGCGTCTCGTCATCTGGACTTTTCTGTCTATATGCTTTATAAGCGGATAATTTGTCGTCAAAGCTACATTTTAAATAGAAACCTATACTGTACGCTTCATGTAATTGAAAAGCAATCTCGTTTTCTGTCGGTTTTAATAAACATTCAAAATCTGCATAAATTACAAAAGGTACTTTTTTACTTTTACTATAATCTTCAAATTTCAAAATGTTATTCGATGCGTTTGGTAAATTGATTCTACAATCGTTAATGTTTTTACAAAGATTTGCATGATTTTGTAGCCCTTCCTCACTATAAAAATGTTGTAAGCATCCTTCACAATGGTATAATTTTTTATGAGCTTTACTCACTTGCGATCCTAAAAGTCTGGACATACTTTTAATTGAAACATAATGGAATTTAGGTACACTTCCATTATCGTCTGGAATATTATTTTCTTCGTACTCGTCTATGTAGAAATCTTGAATCAGGAGTAGATTTGCATGTTTCTCTTTCTTATTTAATGAAATATGACAAGGTGATACTTCATATTTCGAACCGTACTTCCTAAGCATATAAACATTTACTGAAATATTATTCAATTTTTCAAATTTCGAAATATCCTTCAGTTTTACAGGAAATTCTATATCACCAAAGTTCAATTCGTTTGCAAAATTATCATAATTATGAACTCTTTGAGGATTTTTTTCATTTGGATGTAATGCTGAAAGAATAGCATATTTGAAGCATTGATTATCAATGTTATGAACGTTGATACATGCTCTTTTTGATGCTATGAACTTAGGGAGAGGAATGTATGATCTTCCCTTGTGAGGTGAAAATTTTTTCATATTTATGGACAAACTAATAATACTTTTTAATGTCCATCCAGAATCTTTATCCTGAAATTCTTCTAGATGTGTAAGAAGTGGTTCCTTAATATGCTTCACATATCATTTTTCTAAATCAGTAGACATGTATATTGTAGCACTCACAGTTGTGAAATATTTAATGTCTGTTGTTTCCTCTCCATTTTTCTGCATGGAAAACTCTGATATAAAATTAGAATTTATTGCTGAATATTCTTGTAAGCAAGTTCTAACTTTATCTTCAAAGAGCTTCTGTGCGTCAAGCAAGAAACTTAGAATGTCCACATGTTCTAAATTAACAACAACGCCTATTCTTATTCGATTTTGAAAAGCAGATTGTATATCTCGCCACTCTACTTTAGCTGATACGTTAGAGATTAGATTACCTCCCACTGACACTTCACTATCAAGATGATAACGAAATCTTGCTTATAAACATGAAAGATGAGTCAGACATGTTAAACATTTTTGATTTTCTGCTCGAGAGAGGCCTTGTTTTTTGCCAAATTCCCTCAGCTTTATTATATCCTGTTCAGTTATTGATAGGTAATTCTCGAGTTCGATTATGTTTAATTCACTGACACGTTCGTAAATATCACGAAGTTGTTTCACTTTAAACTCAATAGACGAAAGAAAAGCCATCTTACTTTATGTTTTTTTACTTTAACTCATAAAATTGTATCAATTATTATACTCATATTAACTCATCAATATTAACTCAATATTGAGGTAAATAATTAATATTACTTCTTTAATGTCTCATAAAAGTATTACATAAAAACACTGTTTTGAATACAAAACACTTGTATAGTTGACAATGGAAAAATAAGAAATATAAAAACTGAACTTATTTGACTGTGGTGAAGAAACTGTGTTCCTCCCAGAAATTGTCTCGCTTTTAAAGGAAAATGAAAAATAAGGAGAAGGGGAAACAGAAGTGGAAGGAGAATGTCAAGCCTGCAATAGAAACCATTCAATAGTGTGTTAGAAAGAGAAGAAAGTATCTATTATCTGAGTAGAACCAATCAAAATATCATGCTTTTATTATTTCATCTTCTTTCTCCTTGAACGACCAATCATAAACGTCATTTCCTATACGAGGGAGGAGACGAGCATCGTCTTAGGATCATCTGAATATCTATGGTTACGCGCTTTTCAATCATACAAATGCTTTTCTTCTCCCACACCCAATCGTAAGTGACTTTCTCTAAAAATGGAGGGGATGAATAGACTCGTAGCCAACCAAACAAATTCAATCGTCGTCCAATCAAATCTTTATTTACTTTTCTTGAATCAGCCAATTGTAGGAGAGTCGTCATTTTTAAGAGGAGGGGAGAACTCTTATAAAAATAAATGCATAGGCACAGAACTTACATTCATAATCATCACTTCAGCTTATAAAATCAGCATATACTAATCTGAAAAATGGCTAGAGTGCATAAATATGAAGAAATGTTTAGAAAAAATATTCTTCAGTGTCCAGAAGATAAAGTGTTCTTCTGCGACATACAGGGTTTCCAGACAAGAGGCCCGCAAACTTTCATTTTGAAAGAATTTAGTTTGTTAGGCATGGAAAGAGGTGCACTACCTACAGTCTATCTGTTTAAGCCACCATTTCCTTGGAGTGACTTGACATGGAACGAAAAAAAAACGGTTCACTGGCTGCAGCGTGATTACCATGGAATCGAATGGGAATCTGGTGACATTCCTTACCATAGAGTCAAAAAAACAATGGAGATATGCTGTGCAGGAGTAAAAAAATTATATGTGAAGGGGCGAGAGAAGAAGGAATGGTTGACAAACATTCTGCCAAATATGTAAGTATGATGAAAGTTTTATACTTTAATCATCTTTTTTCTTTTCATATACATATATTCAAAAGTATACTTTTCCATAGTATTTCCATACTTTTTCATACTTTTTCATACTTTTTTCTCTATTTCAGAAATATTGTCGATATGGAGCAGCTCGATTGTCCATCACTGAAGTCACTACAAAATAAAGGTGATCACGTACTCTGTGATAATCACACATTAAGCACAAGGCGATTACCAATGTGTGCGATTCGTAACGTGTTAATTATGCGTACATGGATAGAAGATTATTTCAGTGGGAAATATGGACGAGATGAAACTGGTTAAAAAAAAATGAATATAAATGTAATTTTAAAAAATTATATTAATAAAAAAAATTTAATCTTAAAACAGTATTTTTTATTTCTACTTTAACAAAAAAAAAAAAAAAAAATTACAATTAAAAAGAAATTTTAAATTAAAAGAAATTTTATAAATTTTCAATTAAAAAAAAAATTCTAGGAAATATGAAATTCCGAGAATTTCCTGAAAATTCCTAGAATTTTGGTCAATTCTTGGAATTACCCGAAATTCCAGGAATTTTTGGCGTTGGGTCCCTTATGGGGGGGCCCCCCCAACCCCCTCCGCGTGGTTGTTTCCGTATTGCTGGTTTTCATGTGTTAAGTACGAGACGAGTTCTTTCTACATAAATTTTCATTACATTCTCATAAAGTACAACAAATACTAATTAATTGAGATAATGTTAATATATTAGACATTCACAATAAATTATACAACACGCACTTTCTTTAACTTCCTTCTTATACATTATAATATGAAGCATACTGTTAAGAAAATGAAGACACGCGATTTCTTGTCAAAATATTTACAGACATAATTTCATTTTTATAATTTTAGAATATAATTTTGACTTAAAGTTTCATACTTAATACTTGATTTGTCTAAATTACTTCAGTTGTCAATATGAAAATTTTCATCAGTCTGCCTTTAAATTTAATAGTAAGTTTAGATTTAGTATGTTAGTATGTTTAGTATGTTTAGTAAGTACGGAAATTTTTCAAAGAATTAAAAATTAAAAATTAAAATAAAAATAATTAAAAATAAAAAATAATTTAGTTAAATAAATGAATATAACTAAATAAATAATTAAATAAAATATTTTTTTTTGGGACAGGATAGGAAGTGGAAAAAAGGAAATAAAAAGATTTAAAATTTCAAATTTCAAATTAAATAATTTATTTTATTATATTTTTACATTTATTGTTATATTATTATTATATTATTACATTCATTATTTTACACATTCATATAAAATTTTTTTTTTATTTTTTTAATATTGTGTCCGAGATGATTCTCGGACCTGCCGGAGGCTCTATCTCCTCAATACTGCTGCTACTGCTACTGCTGCTGTTATTGCTGTTGCTGCAAATACTTTCCACGGAGGGGCTCCGTGGACGAGTATTGCTCGTTGCGATCCTTTTTCGCGGCCAGTGTTCGTTGCTGCTTTCCGGTCGGTTTGACTGTTTTCGGATGCTGCTGCTCTTGTCTATAAAAATAAAGAGATTAAATACATTAGATGATTTCAAAGCATAAAAATTTTTATTTTTAAATATTATATAAATTTAATTATTATTTTTAAATATTTTTACCTTTTCTTTCTTCGTTTCTTTCAATTGCTTCAATTATTTCTGCAATTTTGGACGCCTGCAGCATGGTATCTGCCATCTGCAGCAGTTTCTGGTGCATCCGCCTCCAGTCAGCGGAAGTTTGACGCCGATTGACCTCCGGCGATCGGCATCTCTCGAGGCACGGCGTCACTGGCCTCGATGTCGTTCTCGACCTTCTCGGCACCTCTTCCCCGAACAAGTCCATTGACTTGTTGTACCGTCCTTGGGTGGTGTGACGGTTGTGGGGAGCCTTCTCCACTAGCCTGCTGTTGCTCTTGCTCTTGCTGTTGCCGTTGCCGCTACCGTTCCGACTGTTCGTGCTGGTGCTGGCGTTGGTGCTGGCGTTGGTGCTGGCGTTGGTGCTAGCGTTCACAGCCACTCTCATTTTAAAGCTTCTTGAAAAACCTCTTCGAAAAATGAAAGCAGACTGAGATAAAAAGTCTATCCGTGATTCCGCTTTTATGCAATTTTCTAGTGCTAGCCTTTAGGAAGAATTTTTTCTATTGGTCAAAAAAATTCCATATTGATGACACAAAATTTTCCTTATTGGTGGAGAAAGAAAATTTTTCTCCTCCCCTTATGCCACCACAGGTTACAGAAAAATCAAAAAATTAGTTAACTCCTCCCTCTCAGCCTCCCTGAGGCGTATAATATTCCTCATTGGTCGAAAGTTCATATTCAGTCCCTTCCTTTCTCGTTTACAACTTTCTATGAATGGGAAATAACGCGTTGATTATACTCGCTACCGAAATCGTGAAATTCGAGTAGAAAAATATCTCGCTTTCAGTATATAGTGGTTGCTACAACAATGGTCTTTCACATTCCATAGCCATAGACGGTCAGCGGATTATACTAATTAATGAGGCAACCTCGATCCGTATAACATGAGCTAGAGGCCTGATGTTCACCAGGTGTTCGCTATACAAGAGTCATTCTTAATCCTCAACGGTAAGAGGATTACACTGATTGATTGGGTCAACCTCAATCAATATACTAAACGAAAAGAGGCGCGCGTGTTTGGTCTCTACTCCGACCCTCTCTCATGCTCGTTCCGAGAAGGCGCAACCTTTTCTAAAATATAATGCTTACATACTAAGTTTTCACAGTCACTCCCGTTTCCATTCCCATATACGTTATAAGAAGTCGAAAAAAGATACAAAGCGTGGGACCGACAAAGAAAAATATCATGCTTTCATTATATAGTATGTGCTATACGGCTGCTATAATAATATTTTCTTATAGCCATCAAAGAAAACGAGAAAATACTGATTGATGAGTTAACCACATTCAGTATAACAAGAGGTGCACGTGTTCGCCTCTACTCCGACCCTCTCTCATGCTCGTTCCGAGAAGGCACAACCTTTTCAAAAATAGAGTGCTTACATACTAAGTTTTCACAGTCACTCCCTTTCCATTCCCATCTATATTTTACTCAGCTGAAAAAAACAGGATTGAGCAGATACAGATCGTGAGAGTGTAAAGAAAAATTTCTCGTTTTCAATATATTGTATTGAACCACGTATTCGCTATACAAGAGTCATTCTTAATCCTCAACGGTAAGAGGATTACACTGATTGATTGGGTCAACCACAATCGGTATACTAAATGAAAAGAGGCGCACGTGTTTGGCCTCTACTCCGACCCTCTCTCATGCTCCTTCCAAGAAGTGGAAAATTTTTAAAATAAGAATACCTTTATGTTGATTTTACATAGTCACTCCCTTTTCCATTCTCATCGATATTATACTCTGTCGAAATCGTGAAGATACAAAGCGTGGGACTGACAATGAAAAATGACCCATCCCTCACCTCGAGTAGAGAACCCAAAGTATACTCGCGTGTAAAGTGTGCTATGTCCCCCGTGACCTAGTTGGGGGCATAGCACACTTTTTAAGGGGGGGAGGTGTGCCAGAATGCCTATGTGCTAGAATGCCTATAGCCTATCTACTGCGAGCCACCCACTCCCCCCTCGACCACCCGTCCATGGGCAGCGTCTTGGTCCGATCCGGAAACACGGATCAGACGGACGTTGCTCACGGTGTGGACTCCGGGTAAGGCACCCCTCCGAAAGGAGTTACGAGCATGGCGCCCAGTAGCTCCTACTATAAGTCGTGCCCAAGGCCTCTGCAGACCAACCGACGCGACGGGACAGGGTGATCCTTCCCCAGCCCCCCACCCACGGGCTCGTCCGTGTCTGATCCGGATATCCGGATCCGACCGACACGCCTCGCGGTGCGGACTCCGGGCAGGGCACCTCTCCGAAAGGAGTTACGGGTGGATACTCAGGAGCTCCGACTAAGAGCGGTAACCAAGGCCTCAGGAACCCACCTTCGTGTCGACAGACGCGCCTGGGGGATTGTCGGAGAACGAGTCCTTCGGGAGGCACTCTCCGGGGTCCGTGTCCTTGCCTCCTTCCCCTTCCCTACGAGCCGGCGGTCGTATCCGGTTTCAGGGATCGGGGTTGGAACCGCTCCGGCCTTAAAGGAGCCGACCATGGGGCCTCTGGCACCATTTCCTCCTCATCCAGGAAGAAAGCATGACGACAGCCTGCTCTAGCCCGGAAAACCAGAAGAGGAGGCCTCACCATAGGCCTACGAGGATAAACCAACGACAGCACGCCAAGAGGAACACACGGCGCCATCGAAATAGACGGACAGCGCCGGGGGACAGCAAGGAAGCCATCTGCGAGATAGATCTGGATCTGCCAGATCTAGACCTCTCAGAGGCTACTTCAGAGGACGAGGGACCACCGAAGACCGTACGAAGCGTGGTGGTAATTCCAGCCGTTCCCGAGGCCCTCGACGTACGGGCCGAGATCGGCATCCACCGTCCCACTCGGCCGTCTCTCGTTGTCCCCCCTCCTCGGCCTCCCCTGACGGAACTCCGGGGGCCCCAGATACCTTCAGACTCCCCGACCGAAGTCTTTCTACGATCCGGCGGCGTCTGAAGGGGAAGGGTCTGCCTACGGCCCCGCGCATCGGCCTAGTGGGGGAAGCAGTCCTACATCGCAGCCGAAGCGCAAGCCGGAGACGGGCACCACGCACGCTCCGTCCGCCTCCATTCGTCTCCCCTTACGGGACCCCTCCCCGGTACCACCCGCGTTGATCAAGGAGAGACGGCGAACCAAACGGTCCTTTTCATGGCCACAAAAATTTATCAAACGAGACCAAATCATTCAATTAACCGTCTGACACCAGTCCACCTTATAACAATATTCTGAAAATAGGTGAGCACAAAATTACGCTAGGCGGTATAAGTAACGCCGAACAAACTAACTCAAAGGTACTCAGTACCAATTTTGCCGGAAATCATAATAGATTTTTATTCCTAGATCAGAGAGGAGTATTAATATTAATTGATACCGGATGCGAAGCAAGCGTCATTAAAGCCAAAGTACTACCATCAATAGAGAGCGTCGAGACGACCCACGAGACCTATCTAAAAGGGATTGATGGATTACTGATGCCTACAGTTGGCATCGCCCCGTTTAACATATTAGGCATAGAATCGGGAATAACGGTATTACCCGATAACAGTGCCATACCCTACGATGCAATCTTAGGGGTCGACTTTTTATGTAAAGCCAAAGTGATTATTGATTTTGGAGAAAAAATAATTATAATCAAAAACAAAAGGACCTAACTAGATTTCCTATGCGATGCAGAGGTATTAACGTACCGTAACGAAGAACTCGAAACATGCGCATTATATGATTGGGAGTTTGACAACCTCAAAAATTTAAAACTATTCGACGATAGCAATTTTCAGGAGTTTGATTGGAGTAAAGGCGACTATCAAAACCTCTTTCTAACTTCTGAACAAGTTAAAAACATATCTAAATTCCCTGACCGTCTAACTGAATTGATCGAACTCACAGAAATTAATAAATTAGAAAAGTACCGACAAGCCGTTAAATTGTTAACAAATAACCCGGATCTATTTTATCTTGAACGCGATGAGCTTACTACAACTAATATAGTGGCTCATCAAATCCCTACAACAGATAATATTCCAGTGAGTACGCGTCAATACAAATTGCTGCATGCACTCAAAGACGAAGTGAACCGATAAATAAATGAATTGCTGTAGAAAGGCGTAATCACGCACTCAAGAAGTAGCTATTCGTCGGAACTTTGGGTCGTACCAAAAAAGCAACTAGCTGATCAGAAACCACGCTGCCGAGTTGTAATAGACTTCCATCCTTTGAACGAGAAGACAGTAGCAATGGCTTATCCGCTTCCCAACATTGTTGAAATACTCGACACAGTTGGTGCTGCTAAATACTACACCGTCATGGATTGTGTCTCTGGACTCCATCAAATACCGATGGATCCGAAACATATGCATAAGACTGCTTTTTCGACGCCTGATGGGCATTTCGAATTTGTATGCACGCCATTCGGTTTGAAAAACACAGGCGTGGAGTATCAACGTGCGATGAACTTTACGCTCGAGGCCCTTATTAGCAAGGGCGTGTTCGTTTATATGGACGACATAGTAGGTCACGCCAAAACCTTAGAAGAACATGAACGATTGTTCAACGAGGTAATGGAGAGGTTACGCAGAGCAAGCTGGAAACTCGAACCGAGAAAGTGCAAAATTCTGCAGCGAAAGGTAGCGTATTTAGGACACGTTCTTAGCGAAGACGGACTAGCGCCCGATCCGACGAACTTGGAAGCTGTAGAGCATTTACCACGTCCTAAGCATATAAAAAATGTCCGACAATTTTTAGGTTTAGCCGGCTACTACCGAGGTTTATTAAGGATTTTGCAAAAATCTCCAAACCGCTCACGAAACTTCTGCAAAGTAACGAACCGTTCGTCTGGAGAGAAAACGCAGAAAATGCATTCTTATGCCTAAAGAAAGCTTTGTGCACAGCACCTGTATTGCAGTTTCCCGATATGGATCAACCATTCATAATCACGACGGTTATGCTATTGATGAAATTCTTTCACAAGGAAAACTTGATAGAGATCAACCGATCGCCTATACGTCACGCGTTTTACGCGGACCCGAGTTACGCTATAAGGTATATGAGAAGGAAGCAGTCGCTATGCTTCATTCGGTGCAAACCTTTAGGTCGTAGGTATTTGGACGTAAATTCGCCCTCGTGACTGACCATCAACCACTCGTGTGATTCAAAACAGCAGATTTGAACACACGGTTGATAAAGTGGAGGTTCAAGCTTTATGAATATGACTATAAAGTTGTTTACATTCCAGGGAAAACAAACGTGCATGCCGATGCATTGTCCCGTAACCCTGTTGAGAACGTGAACGCAGTCACTCGAGGGCAAAGGAACGGCAACTTGCTATCGATAACCCAACGGTAAACCCTGAGAATTAAAACCGTCACTGTACTAAGCATTCAAAAGAGTATAAAAGGAACACTGAGTTGCGAGAAGAGAATGGACGTAATAAATAGCTACGTATTTCTAAATTTTCGAAAGAAGTTCAAGATTTTTCAAGTTTTTCTAAGTTGGAAGTCGATGTCACTGAGTTGAATACTGAGATTTCAAAAAAATGTGCAAAACGGCGAAGGGAATTAAAAGTCAGAGATAAAGGGAGTGAAGATATAGAAAAAAAAGGAGCAATCGAAGCCCATCCGCGACGACGTAAAACTAGGAATCAAGTCTGTAAACGTAACAAGAAAACTGTCAATAAACGACAACAATATCGTGTTTCAGTCGAAAATTCTATTTTGAAACAGGGAGAAATAGACTCCCCGGACCCGCAACAGATAAACAGGAGAGCGAATAACACTCGAGCACGTCTTCAGAAGCGACATAAGCAACCTCCAGTTACAGAAATTCAAGATCAAGGTAAACCAGGAGATATTATTGAGAAAAAAATCACAAAAATTAGCAAAAACGACGAAAAATCGGAATCTCTGGCAACGTACTAAGATAAATAAATTGAAAGATAACGAAGGAAGATTCGCCCGAAGGAAAAACGCTTCGAATAACTCACGAACGAGTAGTGAATCTACAAGCGAAATGAATAATGAGCCGACATACTCCCCCCAACGTAAACCCAAAGGAAAGGGTAGAAAATCTAGGGGCAAAAATTCTATAACAGAACAAAATATAACTGATGAAAGTAGTAGCCACTTAGATACTTCTAGCAGCGAAAGTTCAGTAAGAATGGATCGGAGTAACCGTTCAGATCACGAAAAGGATAATGTTAAAGAGAGCACAGCTGACAATAGCAGAACAAATTTGAAAGCGAGCAAAAATAACGTCTTAGAAACCAAAGAACTGATTCAATTTCGCAACGATCATATTGTATATTTCATCAATAATAAAGGTGAATCTTGCGATGTAACAGCACGGAAGCTCGTCGAATCAAATAAAATTCCAGAGCAACATTACGTAGAGGAAGCTAGAATAAGCTCGTATAAACGGAGCAATCGTAAATTTCTAATCGCCCTAAGTATCAGGGGCGATAAACCCGTATCGTTATCAAGAATAAAGGAAAAATTTATTGGAAAGAGTAATAACATGTGACGAATCGTGGTTTTTTACTTATGATCCGGAAACGGAGCGCCAATCCATGCATTGGAAGACCCCAACTTCACCGAGAACCAAAAAAGCAAGAATGAGCAAGTCAAAATTTAAAGCAATGATAATTGTTTTTTTTCGATATTCATGGGATTGTGTACCTTCACTGGGTTCCTGAAAGTCAAATAATTAATCAATATTATTATTTTGAGGTACTTAATAAACTACGTGAAAGAGTAAGAAACAAACGACCCGAAATGTGGAAGGACAAGCAACAAGTTTTTGCACCAAGACAATGCACCAGCTCATTCCATGTTATCTGTTCAGCGGTTCCTGACCAAGTACAGCATCCCAGTGTTAGAACATCCACCTTACTTGACAGACCTAGCACCATGTGACTTTTATCTTTTCTTCAATCCGTAGAAGCTGTTCAAGAAAAACCTGCAAGAGTCTTGAAAGCGTTGACAGAAGATGACTTTCAGCATTGTTTCCAACAATGGAAAATTCGTATTGAGCGTTGCAGGGATAGAGAAGGGGTGTATATTAAAGGTGATAATAAGTAATTATCTATAAAATGAAAATTTTTTACAATATCAATACCGTTATTTAATAGCTATACCTCATATATTTCATGTAAAGTAGTCACTTAACCATCTGGTAAAAATTAAAATACGCATTATATTTACTACGCATTAAATTAAAATACGCATTATATATAATAAACTATTTGAGCAAATTGATAGAGAAGGAGCTATCTGTATGTCGTTTTCGCTTCACTTGAATGTAAACTGCAGATAATGCCTACATTCCCTAATTTAAGCTTTTGATACATAATGTACTATTTTCAATCATTCCGACGAGTTCACTGGTTCGAATAAGTCGAATAAATAGAATAATTCTACGTCGGTAATGTGTAAGGTGACTTTCACACAGAGCCCTTAAGAAGTGGCTAAATTAATGTTTTATATCACGTATTAACTATATACGAAATTCATGTTGGAGTCAATATATAAGCTTTCTCGTAGTGTAAATATTAAGTGAAAATCAGTATTTTGTCCATAATTACCATGATATAAAAATGCTATGATATAATTGTTTGAGAGGACGGGACGCGATAAGGGGAGGAGGAATAGGAGGACGAGACAGAAACATGGAGGGGGGACTAGTAGATGAGACGAGAACGAGAATGAAGAATCCCTTCTTCAAATCAACAGACGAGACGGAACCATTGCAGGAGGAACGGGAAAACGGAGCGGGGACACGAAAGAGGGAAGACGGAGATGAGACGGAAGCATGGAGAGAGGGATGGACAGACAAAACGAAATGGGAAAAGGGTGGAAAGGAACAGGGATCGGCACCGCCCACGGAGTCGCCAAGCCCCCTAACGCAGCCCATCATTCGTAGGGCAATTATGTTTGGAGACCTGAGAACAATGTCATTCGACCCCACCTTCGTCGCGGACGTCGGGCAGTTTTACAACTGCGCTAATCGGATTTAGCGGCCGCAAAGACAGCGTCTAGATGTATGAAGTCGGGTGTATCGGCGGTCGCCAATACTAATAAATTGGAAAATAAACTACCATTCCGAGAAACCCGAAGGTCTCATCCCCAGGTCCTAGTTCCCGGATAGCTCGCCGAGGAGTAGTATAGATTCTAAACAAGACGGCGGTGAGGGAAACTTACCCACAATGAGGTAGATAATTACCACTGGCACAAATATACCATTTATTTAAAGAAATTATAGAAAAAAAGGACAGAAATTAGTACACACACAAAATTAAGAAAAGATGAATTTATTAAAGTCATAAATTTAGTTTGTAATAACACAATTTTTTCTTTTCAAAATAATTTTTATGAACAAAGATATGGTTATCTAAGGGAATCGCCTTTATCAATGATCAACGCTCGGCAGTTGCAACACCAATGACAGTAAAAATAATATCGATGACACAAAATTAAAGGTATTTTTTCACAAACTATGCGAAGAACTGCTTGCGGTTGATCCTGCATCACTTAGGAGACAATTCGACCAAAATGAAGAGTCATAAAATGAACAAAAGATTCAAGAAAGACCACTCCAACGTAAAGCGGGTGTTCAACATTAGACATTCAACTTCCGGAGAACTTTGGAAATCTAGACGTTAGGGGTATGACTGTGACATATTGGGCCAATAAGAATCTGATCCCATTAACATACGGAAAGAATAAACCTGCGTCACGGGCTTGGGTTGACGTCAGGAATCAACATCAAACACTACCACCAAGGTTATAGGACCAGGTGTTTAGTTCTGCAATTTCCTACTCGAATACAACGACAATGTTGTATATCAAATATCGCGCTTAGACGAATTAAGTCCTTTTTATAGTCCTAAACTCCTAAATAC
Organism: Sycobia sp. Sy_11; assembly: GCA_018907035.1. NCBI lineage: Eukaryota > Metazoa > Arthropoda > Insecta > Hymenoptera > Epichrysomallidae > Sycobia > Sycobia sp. Sy_11. The sequence continues at coordinate 1,453,277 of JACCIC010000145.1, read as the reverse complement.
CATCTATAAAAAGTAGTAACTTAAACTTAAATTTTTCACTAAATAAGAAAAAAATGTTATAAGTTAATATAAATTAATTAAATATAATTAAATTATAAGTTAATATAGAATATGCAATTAAATTTAATGAGACAAAAGCCATTGAATTGTATTTTTAGAGAAAAATGAAAATCTATTGGATGTTACGAAAATATTGGAAAAATTAAAAATCATAGAAAAATTTGTAAATACCAAAAAAAATAGATGGAAGGGCTATTTGTACAAATAAAAAGTAAGCATTTAGTTTTTTAAATAAAATGCATTTTGTTATCGTAAAAACAATTGGTTCTTCGGTTTCTGTATCAATCTCATTAGTAATCCCGAGTTCAAATATCGATTCTCATCTCATCAGCAGAGTAATCATATCGAATTTAGTTCTGTATCATTAGTGTAAGATTTGAAAAATAATTTTTTGAATAGTATTTAAGTTTAAATTATCAGTGTGACTTATGTCGAGCATAAATTGAATATTAACACGAGATACACACAAAATTCACAAAATGAAAACGATCATTCAGTTGATGTTTATGCTACTCACAGTTACAGCTGTATTTTGAAAGATTAATTACTGCGCCTTAGAAAGTTGTCCAAATGAGTCTCACACACTTTATATATGCAAATTACGTCTGCAATATTTGTCTATGTTAAATGAAGATAAAAGAGGTTCAAAAATGTAAAGAGACTATTTCAATTTAAATGGCCTACACTATCAGGTAAGTGCGGCAAAACTTGAGATTTTTATTTAAAGCGTTCTGAGATAAGTATTATTGTTGACTAACAATGACCTAGGTGATGAGCAATTTATCACAGACGAACACAAATATGTATTGGCACCTTATGTAATTTTAAATATTATATTTGATATTTCTTATTTTCATTTATTGATAATACAAAAGTTCTACTAATTCCCTTGTAGTACAATTTATATTATTATTTTATGCATTCTATTTAAATGTTTAAAATTTTTTCAATATCCGAAAATTTTATTTAAATAACACGTTTTTATTTCTTTTATTTATATTTAAAGAAATGCTAATATTTGTAGCACTATTTTTAAATATGGGGCGACGAACTTGCAAATATTGCTCAAAGGTAGGTTAATCAATATGACAAAGGGACTGATAAATGTAGAAATGTTGGTAATTGCATAAACAACATAAAGTTTTCTATTATTTTTTATACTTATTTTCTGATAAAGTTGAAAAGCATATGACTTAGGATTCTAAAAGATTATTAAATTGAACTCAATACTATTTTGGTTCTATTTATTTTATTATTATGAGAATTTGTGTTTTCAAAACTATGAAATATTATTAGTTGCTTATTTTTAGAACTGTTTAATGTCACTGAATAATTAAGTTCAAATGAGGTATACGTAGACGAGGGTGATACTTCAATATCTCCGATTATTTTCAATTGGTTCAATTGAAACATCTCGATTAAATTTAAACTATTCAATTTGTCAAGGTTAAGATGATTATCTCATTCATTGATATATATTAAGTTAATCATAAACTCTCTAAAATTTTCATAATTAAGCTGAACATTTTTCATGATTACAGTGTAACAGGGGAAGATGAAACCGAAAATTTTAGAGATGAAACAGTGGAAGAAAAGTTTCCAGAATCGGTTGTAGTGCTATTACAATTATATAATAATTCATTGGACATTGCTTAAAATTCAGAATGTTTTACCCGATTGAGATAAATAGATTCATATCATATATGTATAGACGAGGGCGATCTTTCACATCCAGAATTATTATGAATTGGTCCAGTCAAAACATCCCTGTTAAGTTCGAACGATTCAATTTGTCAAGCCAAAGATGATTATTTCATTCGTTGACATATATTAAATCAATAAACTCACAAAAATTATCATGAATAAGATAAACATTTTTCATGATTACAGTGTAATAGGGGAAGATAAAGCCAAAATTTTTAGAGATGAAACAGTGGAAGAAAAAAGTTTCCAGAATCGGTTGTGGTGCTATTGTGACTATAGAAAAATTCATTGGACATTGACCTAAATTCAGAATTTTTTTACCCGATTGAGATAAATAGGTTCAAATCATGTATGTATAGACGAGGGCGATCTTTCATATCCCTAATTATTATGAATTGGTCCAGTCAAAACATCCCTGTTAAGTTCGAACGATTCAATTTGTCAAGCCAAAGATGATTATTTCATTCGTTGACATATATTAAATTAATCATAAACTCACAAAAATTATCATGAATAAGATAAACATTTTTCATGATTGCAGTGTAATAGGGGAAGATAAAGCCAAAAATTTTAGAGATGAAACAGTGGAAGAAAAAAGTTTCCAGAATCGGTTGTAGTTCTATTACAACTATATAATAATTCATTGGACATTACTTAAAATTCAGAATTTTTTTACCCGATTGAGATAAATAGATTCGTATCATATATGTATAGACGAGGGCGATTTTTCATATCCAGAATTATTATAAATTGGTCCAGTCAAAACATCCCTGTTAAGTTCGAACGATTCAATTTGTCAAGCCAAAGATGATTATTTCATTCGTTGACATATATTAAATTAATCATAAACTCACAAAAATTATCGTGAATAAGATAAACATTTTTCATGATTGCAGTGTAATAGGGGAAGATAAAGCCAAAAATTTTAGAGGTGAAACAGTGGAAGAAAAAAGTTTCCAGAATCGGCTGTGGTGCCATTACAACTATATAATAACTCATTGGGCATTATTTAAAATTCAGCATTTTTTTACCCAATTGAGATTAATACAGTATTAATGCATAAAGTAATTAATGCATTTTCATATTTTAATATGTAATATTTCAATTGAAACATAAAGCGATATAATATATAAAATTAATATAAATATATCTTTGCAAAGTACGAATAACGTAATTGCAAAACATACTACAGAACTTTGTATATTTATTTTTAAAAAAGTAATGAAAGATTAATAATTAATCTTGATGATTGATCTTTTAATTTTTAAAATTTAAATTGACCTTCTGGTCTTTTATATGGACTGTTATTTCATGTCCAAATTTACTTTAAACAATATAATGTGAAACATTTTTGTGACAAATGATTGAATATTGAAACATTTCAATTTTTACGAAAATCGTATTATAATTGAAACTCAATCGTTGTAAAGATAATTCGTATTTTCTTTATTAGATTGAGATTTTAAGTCGTATAAGCTTAAAACGCTCATACATGTTGAATGAAAAATTCCCGAAAGAATTAAGTACCGAAATGGACATGATCGCCTTTACTTATTCGTGGACGATCGCTAGTCTGTCTGCATGATTGCTAAACTACTATCGTCACCTACCGGTAACTCTCAATGATATGATTGAGTCATGTCAGATACGTACTAACTGAAGCAAGCTTACTTCTTCCAGCACTGCGTACTTATTTTGAGATAAAATTCAATATGCTTTGTCAATGTTTCAAATGATGTCATTCATTTATTTTTATTATTTATTTCGATACCGAAAAATGTAAATTGATGATACAATATTTTTTTCTTTTTTAGATTAAAAACATAATTAATTTTATTAATACATCTACAGCTTGTTTCTGTAATCATATTTCTCTACCTTAATCTTTACCCACTAGAGTTGAGATGTTATTCAGTAGATATAATTTAATTAAATATTAAGGGACAAAAATGAGATGCGAGTATAAATAGCTTCATATTTACATAACTACGACAGAGAGACGAAAATACTCAACAGGCATGTCTTGCAAATATATGTATATAAATGCATAAATAATTACATTATTAATTACGTTTACAATTATTAAGTACATATTTGTAATGTATCTATAGATGAATGCGTAATATAAAATATAGAAGATATTTACACATTGAACAGATGCATAAAGTTCTTTGACTTTATGCAAAGAAGGGCAGAATGAACGAGAAGGTAAGCTATATACTAAATATGTATGTCTCTTTAAAAATATAGTATTCTATGAGATTCTCATCGAATTTTAAATTTAAACAAAAATTTTAGGAAAAATTTTACTGCGTTACAGATATTCAGTAGTTTTATCATTATTTTTGAATTTTGAAAAAAGTGTGTCAACTAGTTTTGTTATTCTACTTGATTGTGGCCGAGTGATTAAGGACATTTAGCGTGTTGATCGACTTCGAATTGACATTTTGTTAATTTCTTTGTCTTTCATTTTCCTTTGACTTGTACAAATATTAGGCAAATTTGAGGGTAGTTTACAAATGCTCTTTTGATCATTAAACTTTTCAATTGATAAAAATGAATTTCAAATGTAATTTTCAGAAATTGTGCTTTGTGCTTAGTTTGTATTTTGAGCTTAGAATTCACCTAGTAAAAGTATAATTTTTGATAAGATATACTCGTCATCTTGAAATCATATAAACATTGCATATGAGTGTGGTTATTATCATGGTAAACATTGATTCAATTACAATATTAGGTATGTACCTAAGTCTCGCTGTTTGTTTCATATGAATATACAATATCGTGGTAAAAAAATTTTTACAAGCATTGCCAAAGACCAGCTATAACGTTTTTCGATACTTCTGGTGAAATTCGAATATCTTGACGGTAGAAGTAATCGGCATTTGAAACTATACATAAGACAATGAGCGGGGCTGTTGTTACTGCTGTGTTATTGAATGAAACAAATAATAATTAGTCTCATCATGATTAGATGACAGAAACTTCCAAGAATTAATATTCAGCCGAAGATTTAGGCTTCCTCGACGCCAACTGTCTGTAAGATCGACATCACCCTGCTTGAAGCAGCGGAACCGATCACGTCCCGTTGTTTCACTTATAGTAACCTTTTAGGAGCTCTCGATGTGCTTCAACTACAGTTGACGGCGAATAATAGAAGAAAATCAAGAATCCTCGCGAATCACGATTTTTGGACATCAAATCAGACATATTTACAGAGCTATAAGTATATAAGGCGTAAAAAAATCATTTCAATAAAGAATTTTTTCTTTACTATACGTCTAAGCTTGGCTCATGACGTTTTAAGTCTTCAATACTTTCTTTTGTTTAAATTAGAAATAATGGAATATAATCCTGAAATATAATTTTATTACTATCTTAGACTATAAGTTTTTTTTTTTAAGAATCGCATATTTACGTGTAATTGACTGAGAAGTCTAATTAGATAAACATTTAAACATAAATACAATACATTATCGACAAATGTATTACATTAAACAAAAGAAGTTTCAAATGATAAGGAGTTCGAATACACCACGCTTGCCTTATTGTATATTATCGTACAAAGTATTTTTAAAGAGAGTCAAAAGACTTTCAAGAGCCATATTTATATACTTAATTATAAGTTTGAGTTTGTATATGAAAGAGAGAAACGTCGCAGATATGGAATTAAACCCACCTACTTGACTTAATTTATACTTTTATAGAAAATAATTTTAAAGAGATTTATTTTTTTCAATATAAGAAAAAATATTAATATTTAAATAGTTTTATAATTAAAATATTTTTACATAATTTTCGTTTAATCTCAGTTTTATAGAATGAAGTGGTTTAAAGTTTTCAAAAAAAATTTTTTTTTTCAAAATGTTAATTCGAAAATATATGCACAGGCGATATTGCAACATAACAAATAACATCTCGTTCACTAGATGTTATTTTTAAGAATATAGGCGAGAGCTTGTTTATATTCTTCAAAATCCTGTATCAGAAATCTATTTTGTGATCCTCTGTCTTTTAATAATATGAGTTTTTGGTCCTCTTGAGGCTGAAGCAACCATAATAAATCCTGCAGTCATTAATTAAACAATACTCATCCCTAAATGTTCTTTTTGCAATACATGTAAATCAATAGTTGCTTTTCGAAGTGCAATTATTCACTAAGAGAATCTTTTAATTTGATAAAGATTCTAGATAACTAAATTTTCCTAGGTAAGATTTAATATTTTACTTATTTTGAATTTTACACTCATTCGTTAATATCTTTTTACTTATACTATATGTATTTTGATTCGATAAAATTCTTCTAACCTACATCCTTCCAACTCAACTTATAATACCAGTAGCTATGCAGTAGCAGAATATAGGTATAATTTAGTTAGATAAGATGGGGTAATATGCTGTAAGGGATAATAGGCGTTTCTTAATTTCTTGAAAATGAAAACATATTTTAACTGAATAATATAAAAAATTTATTTAGGGCGACTAAATAAAGAAATTTAAAACAAATAATATTTAAATACTTTAAAATAAATCTTTTAAATCGTGAATAAAATTATTGAATGCCTTAAAGTTGATTTTAATTATACTTTAAGTAAATAAAAAATTATCTTTATAAACTTGAGTAAGCTTTTAAAGAACTTGTTATATATATTTAAGTTGTTATTATTATGTTGACAAACACGTAGATACGCTCTAGACGGCGCTTGTGATGTCCCACTCCTGTGAGACAAGGACCGAAACGCAAGACAATATTGAAGATTTAAATAAGATAAATTAATTAAATAATTAATGTATAATTATTTAATAATTTAATTAATTGTTATAATTATGAGTAAAAGAAAAAATGATTGAATATTGTGTAACAACTCGAGGTAAGACCGTTAAAAAATTTGAAACTAAATTATAAACGCAATCGATATTGAATTCTAATACCGTTGTTCATATAACAACTACCTGGTGCTGTATAATTGATTTCTGCGTTTGATCAAACTAAGAAAAAATAATAGACGATGACTTACTTCTAGATAAAAGCAAACACGTTGCGGGACCGTTTATCTTCAGTTGCTGTCTGGCGACAATTTCACTGATAGCTCTCCTTTATAAATCGGGAAAAAATGAGGTGATTATGATGAAATCAACACGACCAGCCAACAGCCAGTCACAATTCTCATATGAAAATTAATTTGTTTATGAGAAAAGAGAAAAAACCAGAAGTTCTAACTGAAGTTAGAGGGAAACTATAACCTTTCTTCTGTTTCTCTCTACTTCGCGAACGAACGCCACCAATGTATGTATCGGTGCTCATTACACCCCTCTTCCAAACGTTGCCAGTCTCTCTGGAAACTGGACACTCAATATCCACAAATATCCTTATTGAAGAATTTCCAATTCTGAAAGGGTTTAAGAAAAATATGAGAGGGAAAGTCAAATGAAAAAACGGCCAATCTTTATGAAAATATAAAAATATTATTACTTTATTTTATTATTTCTTTTTTATAATATAAAATATGTTCTCTATTTAACAAATTAGGAAAAACTCTTCCTACAACCCTTATGGGTCCCCACCATGGGATACGTTCTAGGGTTTCTTACTCCCAGATGACCACACACATAGTAAAACCGGGGTTTCCCTGTTCTCGGTGGATTGGGAACAGGTTACTCCACCTTCTTCTGGACAACCATCGGATCCCGTCTCTCCGACTGAGGCCGTCTCAGCGTCGTTTGAACCGAGCACTGATGGTCGACCGTCGATCAGTGTGTATTGCCAGGGTTCTGATTTGTTCCTCTTGATTTGGAACGCACCCTGGCTGGACTCGACGTTTCATTGCTCGACAAGGATCTCACCTTTTTAGCGCGAGGGCTTACATCAGTTCGCACTTCAAGGGGACTTGCTCGCAGGAGTTTCTTCATTTCCCTCTCTTTTTCTTGCAGGTCCTGTCTCACAAACTCGGCCTTATTCTCCTTCTCCTCGATGGCTTCATTGGCCCACCGAACTGCCGCCTCAGCCAGCTGGTACGACTTAATCGCCATCGCCAGCTGGACCGCCTTTATCTTTCGCTCTTTTTCTGCTTGCTCTAGTTAGTAATTCCGAAGAGCTTTTAGCTCTTCCCTCTTCTTTAGAATGACCGACCGACTGTCGGCCGAAGCTTCCCGGCCACCTGGGATGTTTTGAATTTCATCCCAGGTCTGGAAAACTTCTTTTTCTAGGGCCCGGGCTTTGGAGAAAGCCTCTTTCGCTAGCTGCATCTTTTACATGAAGGCAGCTATTTTTGTCGATAGTAATATCTTCTATTCGTCCTTAGGAACCGTAGCTGCGGCATCTTCTACTTCAACCGGATCGGGAATAACACTCACAGGCAAAACAACTTGTGGATATTCAACGCGGGAGCTAGGGCGGAGCTCGTCCTTGATTAGCGGAAGGATGAACTCGACGCCGGTTCATTTACTAGGTCCAGGGGTCGTATCCCCAAAGGAATCTGGTTGTCTTGCGAAAATTTCACTGATAGCTCTCCTTTATAAATCGGGAAAAAATGAGGTGATTATGATGAAATCAACACGACCAGCCAACAGCCAGTCACAATTCTCAAATGAAAATTAATTTGTTTATGAGAAAAGAGAAAAAAAAACAGTAGAATTAGACAAGAGCTAAATCGAGCAAAATGCTATATCTCTCTTTACAGTTAGAGCAAAAACTGCCTTCAATTTTTCCCCCACTTCCTCATATTGGTTGAAGTTAGAGAGAGACTATAACCTGTTTTCTGTCTCTCTCTAATTCGCGAACGAACACCACCAATGTATGTATCGGTGCTCGTTATAGCTGTTAAATTAAATAATAAAACTACTAGTACGGAGATAATTAAATAATAAAGATAAATAAATGTTTATAATAAAATATGACTTTATTTAATAGAAATAAAATTAGTGTGAAGGCGGCGGTTCTCTAATCGTGAGTGCATCCGTGCTCCAAAACTACGTCGGCCTCCCCCGCATCACCTCGCAAAAATCCACCCCTAGTTATCACTAAGCCAATCGGCGCATTGCCTTTCCTTCTTTCTCCTTCCCTCGAGCCATGGTAGTTCAGTGGTAACTCGGCTAGCTGCTCATAGGTATATTGCGGGGATTTCCAAATACAGCTCGCAAGTATTCGGCTGACATTTAGCGCCGAATTGCGAGAGGTTTGAACGATGGACGAAATAATAGGATGTTTGTCTTAATTCTCGATCGTATTTAAAAAAAAATATATATATATTTATTTATTTATTTATATCTTTTATGTTCGTGCCGATACGGAGTGGTTTTTATAGCAAAGGTTGAAAATAATAATAATACAATTTACACTGAATACTAATTAATCCTATTTTACATTTCTTTTCAATCATTTTTTACATACTTATTTCCAATTCCGTGCCTTTACATTCTATACATCTACGTGAGAACGTGACGTGTATAAAAATATAAAGATAACTTGTACTATTGTACATTATATCACACGCTATGATTTCTCTCTATCTTACTCGCTTTCGCTTTTTCTCTTATTGAAAATTCGAAAACAGAACTGTAGAGTATAATGAAGTTTACAATGAGTTAGAATATCTCATTGTAAAGAAAAATCTCATTGTTGAGAAAAATATTTATAATGAATATATAGATAAGTATTTATAGAATACTGTCATAAAAAAGAATGCATTATGAACATTGACGATTTATGTTTTATTTAATATGATTTTTGACTCCGTTTTATATTACTAATGATGATTTACCTTAATAAAACAATGAAAAGAATTAACTTCAGTATATGGCCTTCAATTACCCTCTATATTATATTATTTACAATTAAAATAATTTTGTTAAATATTTAAATATATAAATTAATAATATTGAATTTTTCATAATTAATGAATAAATAGATTTCTTGAATTAGTAATAATATATAATAGAATAATTTAGTAAATTTATGTATAAATTCGAAAAGTATTGTAAAAATAAATTAATAATTAAAAAAAATTAATTATTGATTTATTTACCAAATTTTTAATATTATTTTTATTTCATGATTTACTCGAGATTATATATCAATTTTGTCATTTAATTAATGTATAACTTTCTTTCATTTTATTGGTTAAATTTAAACCATGTTCAACAAGAGGTAAAATTGTATTACCGGACAGCACACGGCAATGCCCCTTGCTTACTGTCATAAAACGATTACGTTTTCTTCAATTATTTAAGTCTTGTTTTAGATTATTTCACGTGCTTTGCATTACAAAGGTTTGATAGAATTAGATCGTGCTATTTACAAAATTATTACTATTGAACAGTTAAACGAGGTTTAAATCTAAAAATAATAACTTTAATATAATAGAAGTTTTTTACATAAAATTTTTTTTAAGACGTAGTATAATGAAATAGCTTTTTATTAAAGATAAATAGAAGTAATATAAGCATTTAATATTGACGCAATAATTACATTTGAAAATCTCGCCAACCAATATTAATGAATAATATTTGAAACACTTGAACATTGTATTCTACCGCCCAAACACGACATTATGATCTGTAGCCGACGAGTGTATCACATACATAGATCTAAATATAAATAAATCAAACTCGCCTTCGGGCGACTTGATTTAGTTATTTAATGCTGAAAATTACGCAAATCTAGTGCGTATTCATCGGATAGACAAAATTAATTAACTAAAAAGATAATGAAAACGGAGTAAAAAAAATTCACTGCATAATAACTTTAACATAAAAACGTTTTTTACATTAAACTTTCTTTAAATCGTAGTATAATGGAATAGCTTTCTATTAAGCATAATTAGAACTAATATAATGGTTAAATATTGACGCAATAATTATTTGAAAATTTCGTCAACCAATATTAAAGAATATATAGCACGGTCATTCTAAAGCTGTAGTACCCATACTTGCTTTCGGAGCGCGATCGCGCTCCTTGATTTTAGGTATACAATATTTGTCTCTTTATTAAAATAGCCGAAAATAAGTAGGATAATTAGTTTTATCGAGGCTTGAACTAGATTTTTTACGAGAAAAGATATTTTCAAACTCTAACAGAATACGGATAATTAATTGTGCATTGCTCTTAAAAATAATGTAAATAAAAAGGAGATTAGCGGTCAATTATTTGGATTACCGATTATCAAAAATCAAAAAGTTCGCACGAGCTATTATTACATTTGTTAATATTAAATATTTTAATTTTATTTTAGTAATGTGATTGAGATTTTATTGAAATAGAAACAAGTACAAGCTTGGTTTAATAATGAAAAAAGGATTAAAATATGATATTTTGTTAAAAAAATTTATATTTCGTAATGTATAAAAATAAGAAAGAAGTTGTCTGCATCAAGGCTCCAACTTAATACGGTACTAAAAGCTTAAACTACGTTAATTGTGCTCCTACCAAAGACCAAACTTTTATTGATGTATGAAGGCTTATCGGTAGACCAAGTTCAATCCTCGACATTTTCGAAAACACTTTACGCAAATTAAATAACGATAACTGAACTCGCTGTACGTTTCTGTTTCAATAAATGGAATCGTTAATCCGCATAACAAAAAATAAATAAATTTTATTCTACCATTATACTAACAGGATAAACGTGCAACGGAACCCTTATCAGCAGATATACAGTCAAACTCACGATCTCAGACTCACGATCCGTTACATGAAACTAAAATGATGAAAATCGTAACATTCGTTATGGAGAACTAACGAGAAAAGTCACAGATGTAAAACAAAAGGCAAGAGCAATAAAAAATACTATGTCTTTGATCGATACAATTTTGCTTTCTTTTGTTTATAAAAGCAAAAAATATTTCTCTTCTTATGCGATACAGCGATGAAAGTTGGATAGATTAGTGGAGTCGACAAATCCAATTGTAATCCAGCGGTGAGTAAAAGCGTAGAATATATTTATATTGCGTATTACGAGTAATATCTGACCAGGATCGAATTTTGTCTAGGGGCCCAGTGAGTCCATTAATTCTTAATGTAGAGAAAATGTTGCTTTGAATAAACGTAAAACCGATGTTGTTATATCCAATAAATCATCCTTATTATTATTTTATTTTGTATTATACAGGAACAAAAAAGAACTAATTAGCATTCTGAGAGAGCAATAATTTTTAAAAGTACATGTGTAATATTTATAAAACTTAATGTTTTATTTTATCTTTTAAACACAGTATTTCCAGTTACACGGGGCTGGAATATATATATATATATATATATATATATATATATATATATATATATATATATAATAAAAGATAAATATATGAGTCGTCCAGTCCTTCCTCCGAAGTAAACGCATCAACGTCAAAGACGACTCTGTATATGTCCCTTCATATGTAACGAAGGCAATCTGTACAAGATCAAATTCATCTACATGCTTTTGCGCATGTTTCATAAACATGATCATCACTATACATATTACAAAAATATTCATCAAACAAAATTTGTGTTACTGTTCGACAAATTTTTTCTAAACCGTAAATATGTTATTATTCTAATATAAAACAAAAATTGTTTTCAATAATTCTAATAAAAAATATTTATAGCATTTCATAAGAACTTTATATATATCAACTTTAAGCACCAAAATGATTGAATGAAATATTATTTCATAACGATCGTAATTATTTTAAAGGAAAATAACCTTTATCTAATCTAAGAAGATGGAATCAACAGGAAAGTTTATTTTGATAATTCCAGTCACTTTACTAATGAGTGTGACCTTTAAATATTATTGAAATCTTACATAAAAAAAGTTTTTAATTATAAAATATCTTATGGTATTGTTATATTTTTATTTTCGATGTAATTGAATTAGATATTTTTCAAATTTCAAGAGAATAATACCATTTAGTGAACTTCAAAGTTCACCAATAAGCGACCAATTCTTGGAAATCATCGATGTTCAAAAAAAGAAAAATTCCACAAATTTGATAAAACTAACATAAGTTTTATTTTCTTGAAATTTTAATAATTTCTTTTATTTAATACAACTAACTATTGAAAATCAATGAATGATTGCAGTAGCAAATAAATTTTCAAGTGTAATCGGTAGAAAAGATAGACGAAAAATAAACATATACCTTTATTGACAGTAAATTATTAAACCTTTATCATCTAATGTAATAATAACTTAAGTATAAATAAGACATTTTTCTTTACATTAAAAGTTTGTTTACATGAAAAGAATTAAGTTGACCCCGTTGAAACTCCAACGTGTTACGATAATAAATGTAAATGATACTTTATTCACGAGTTTCTAGTATGAATATAAACTTAGAAATTCAGCTTAATAAATAAAATTCTGTATAATCATTGATCACAATACTAATAATTGAAGATCTCGTAAATAACATATATATAGATAAAAAATAATATTAAAATACCTATTAATCAATAAGTATATATTCCAGCATCACTTTTAAAAAAGATCTTTAAAATATATTACTAACGTAGGTATTTAAAAAATGTATCTATTAATTCAATTAACATATCCGTTATTTATTTTATTTTATAATTTATATTATTTATTTATAATCTTTCATTTTTGACATTTCTTCATGTTCATACTAAGTATATTTTAGAATTATGCTATTAATAGATTTCATTTACCAATTATATTTCATTTCTATTATTTTAATTTCCACGGTATTATGTTTGTCTTTACTGGGTATAATTTCTTCACTTCTATTTTTTTCATTGACTCTGATATGCTAATAATCTACTGATTCCTTAATAATTAATAATTTATAATTAATAATTTTTATCATTTGATATATTAATAACTATATAATAATATCTTGCCTACACTTTATTATTTTTTATTGTCTCCCTCTCCCTCTCCCTCTCCCTCTGCCTTCCTCTTTATTTATATATCTTTGATTATATTTGTCCCCAGCTTCCTTATCTCCAAAAGTAAGATTTTATCCTTACTTTAATTAATTATAAATAATTCTAAATATTTTTACTCGACCACGAGACGAAGGGGAAAGTAATCGTATCAGGACGAATTATGGAGCCTGCTTAAGATGAATCTTTAACTCAGGTTGATCGTGTAAAATAATACAACTATATCCTAATTAAATTTTTATTTATTTATTTTATTGATCATTACTCTATACGTACTCCCAAGTACTGATGCTAATCACCGACGGAGTTCTACGATGAGTTTGTAAGAGAAGCTTATATATAAATTGTTACAGCGCTGCGTGTGTCTATCGGCCGAAACCAGAGATTGAGCTCGGATAACTCAGTGATTAGTCCTTCTCTCTGACAATTGAGTCACCATAAGCCTCTAAGTAAATACTTACAAGAGGTATCTCAAAAAATAAACTTATTTTCTGAGATTTACTCGCTGTTAGGTCCGAATACTCTGCGCATAGAAATTATAATAATTGCAAGAATTTGGAATAAAATAAAATCTACACTTCGTTGTATAGAAGCAATCATATATATATATATATATGTGTGTGTGTGTGTGTGTGTGTGTGTGTGTGTGCGCGCGCGCGCGCGCAAGTACTCGCAGCGCGGCATATTAGTGGATTTTATGATATATATTTGGACGTGGTCTCGATGGTCATATCCGATATTCAGAGTTTACGGCTCTCATGAGAAATCCCTTTATCTTAGCTCATCTACAATTTTTCAAAGTCTTTTTCCATACTTTTTAACTTTCTTTTGAAAGATTTCCAGGCGAATTTACCTGGCGGCTAACCTTCATCATTAGGCGGAAAATTTAAAATAAATTAATTTATAATAAATTTAATCATACTTGATGAATAATGTTCTATATTTTTTCTATCCAGCATAATTTTCTAACAGAGTTACGACGAAAAATTCTGGTCGGATTTTATTCCGGTGAAAAGTTTCTAGGTGTAGGCTTGCGGATAACTTTTCTGTCATTTTCAAGAATTCCAGGTAAATGCCCCAGGCGCATAACCTTTGCTTCGAATTTTCCAGATAAACTTTCTAGCAGATCGATTTCCTCTATTCTAAGTTCTCTTCTGTGCCAATACTGCGAAATGTGTGGCATGGAAAAATAACTTGCCTTATATTTACCCCAGTATATTTTTAAAATAAATCTTTGTTTTTCGGTGAAATATGTTTCCGGAAAGGAGTTAATACTTCTTTTTTAAACTGATTGGCATAATTCAGTTACAGCATCTAGGTTTCTTAGTGACATACTAAAGAAACTACGAATCTGTATTGAATATAATGAAATGATCATAATTGACACCCTATAACCGGTTAGAATTAACATTGTAATTTTTTTATTGGTGAGAAATCACTGGACCGTAGTTTTTATTATTTTTCCTAAATTTCTCTATTATGCAAGTTTTCTTATTAATTCAGTAGTTTTACTCCTTTTCTGTGATTCGTAACAAGAAAAACAAAATTTGCAAATGGAAACAATTTTGTCTAACTGCAAATCCTGTGAAGGACTTCTTCTCAATTGTAAGACTGGGTTCAAAGCTTATAATTATAGCCACTTGGTAGTATTATCTAATTTTACAAGTATAGTTTTCGAAAAGTAAGGATTGATAGATGTGAAGTTATTCCATTCGATCTAATCTAATCATCCAACTAGAGAGAACATTGTGCAATAATATGTGAATAGGCCTCATTTACATAAATGATATCTATATTTCGCTCAATAGTTCATTTATAATCCATATGGAAGTTGCTTGCCATTTTTTTTTCTATTTAACTCTTTTGCGAGTATCTATTTTGTAACTAAACGAAAGTGGCTGTTCTCTCTATCTATTCATCACCAGAGGAATGCATGTGGTAGCTGTACATTTGATCTAACCGATCTTTAAGAAATAAAATGTTAATCACTGACCACAAGCCATATGTGACTCAACTCAAACTTGCATTACTTAGTCCGCCTTAAACGTAGTTGCATGTATCGTGCAAGACATTGATGTTTTATATATGGTTACATATTTATGTTTTATATACATTTACATATCTATTTATGTATATTTATATTTATCTTCTAATCTTTGAGTATTGCTGATGCTTAAATCATAATGTTACTATGTTAAATATTTCTCAATTAAATATAGATAGTTAATGAATAATGCATGAAACTTTTAAGATTAATTTAGCATTATATCTGTCACAGATTTAAATTGAGAGTGAAAACAATGACAGTATTTTCAAAATGAAGACTCAAATTCAGCTAAAATTTATTCTATTCACAGTCACAGTTGTGCTTTCTGAAACCGATTATTGTAATTTAAGCAGTTGTCCAAATGCATCTCATACACTGTGTACATATCCTGTAAGTTTTTCATACTTATCTTTATATAATAAAGAAATACAGAAGAGTGCACTAAAAAGAAATTCTATTACATATATCAAATCAATGTAAATTATATTTTATTAAACAAAACAACTTTATTATATGTAAGGATGCTGGACCCGCAAAGGATTGTAAGCCAACTTTGCCTTTTAATCTTGGAGCCGAAGAAATAGATACTATTCTCTTCATGCATAATAATTTGGAATTGTTACCAACTACACACAAACTGCGGACATTCTCCTTTTCAGGATCTTCTGATTTGCGCACACCTCTTGTAAGTGACTGTTGTAGTATTGCACTAAATACGGTTTATTATCATCTACTTGTAATAACTCGTTTTTAAATTCTTGATTTATTATGTATTCTACATACTTTTTCTTATTATATTTGGCAAACACTTCACCAAAAATTAAAGATCATTAATCGATATCAAAATTCCACTTAAATTTAAAAATCGTTCTAATACTATATTTATATGTGTCGGTTTTTCATCCTATAAATACATTTAAAATATTAATTGATTTCTCTACTTTTAATAAATATACAGTGATTAAGGTACATTATATTATAGTTTACCTAGATATTTTGAAATTTTTTAAAAATATTTCAATGAAAAATTGTTTAAAATGTCAATAAAAATAAATGAAGTAATTCATAAGGAAAGTCTACAGTGGTCGGGTCACCAATTACAGCCATGTTGTTTATATGCATTAAACATTATGAAAAAATTAATTCTTTACCATTCTTTTGTTCAAATCGAGCTTATTTACATTTATTTTCAACTAAATACTGTACAAATAGCATTGTTAAATTCCTTCAACTTTACATCTAGATATAAAAAATTTGACTCTCTTCCACACTTTCAACACATGATTTAGTGTATGATTATATTATATGATACCTTTTCACTAATACAACATTATATACGATTATAAATTGATTAATATATTTATAATTTTTTACTATGTTCTAGAAAAACGTATAAAATTTACCTAAAAAAGTTAAATTAATGATAATAATTTATCTAAATATATACAAAATTTTTTTAATTAATATGTTTAAATAATTAAATTTGCTAAAGCCTTACTTTGATGAAGCATGCATATAATGATAAATCAAATTAATATAATATAATGTCAATTTATTGAGGTAAGGCTTCATACCTTAAATTTTTAAATTTCTATACAATTTTGTAGAAAATAATTGTACGTATGCAGTAAAAATTAGTTTATCTTTAATTTATTAGATTGTATCATAAATTAAATTTTTTAGGTAAATTTTATACATTTTTCTACAACATAGAGAAAAATAACAGCAATCCATTATAGAATTCAAAATTATAGAAATCATTTATAGAAATCCATTCACAATCTTATATATTATTGTATTAGTAAAAAAGTATCACATAGCATAAATCATAGAATAAATCATGTATTGAAAATGTCGAAGAGGGTCAAATAATCGATTACTATGTATTAGATAATTCATTAGAGCAAAATAGAAGGTAAAGGATTCATTGTTTTATCATATTTCATCCATATAATCTACATAGACTTAATTGGTTACCCGGTCATTATAGACTCTATACTAATAAATAAAGAAAATAAGTATAAAGTAGAATAATAAAAAAAACTAGATAAATATAAAGTAACTTACTACTGTGTACAAATATGAGTAAGACTTTATTTATAACTTTTGAAATCTTTAATAATTCTTCAAAATCTAATTCATCCCCCTCAAAATCACCACCCCCCCCCCGCGGATGCAAAGGACGCAACTATGTCAAAGCTTTTTCCAATTTTCAAAACATTTTTTATATCTGTATTTCAGAATGACCATCAGTTCCTTCTTCGATTCGACTGTTATTTCTTCAATCGAATCAAAAAAAAACCGCGTCCCCGAAGTAGTTTTTTGAGTTAGATGAACATCCAGAAGTCATAAGATGCTAAATCAGGCGAGTTCGGTGATTGCGGAACGATATTGGTTAAATTTTTGGCGAAATGTTCACGTAAAATCAACGCAGTGTCAGCTGGCCTTTTGAAACGAATAACTTCATGCAAACCACACATTATACTCAAATAATACTCTTTGTGAACCTTTTGGCCGGTTGGAAAGAATTCATGATGCACCACACCACGATAATCGAAGCAAACAGTGAGCATAATCTTGATTTCTGAGCGACTTTGGCGTGATTTTTTCGGTCTCCGCTCTCCTTTGGCACGATATTCGCTCGATTAATCAGTTTTTTCTGGATCGTAAGCGTAGATCCAAGTCTCGTCTCCAGTAATTCTTCGTTCCATCTTGTTCTGATAGCCCGAAAGCATCGTTTCACAGATCTCCATGCGATGCTGTTTTTCAAAAAAATTGAGTGTTTTTGGCACCAATCTAGATTTTACTCTTTTCAGATACAAAATGTCTTTCAAACTGGTATTGACTGACCCATTTACTGACCAACTGTTCTAGTAGTCAATCGACGATTTTGCAGGACCAATTCATTGATTTTGTCAACGTGTAGCCCATCAGCAGATGTTCTTATTCATCTTTTATGTGTTTTGCCTTCAAGGCGTTCTCGACCTTCTTTGAACAATTTGTGCCAATCAAAAACACTTGCTCTTGACATTGACTTCTCACCAAAGGTCTTCTGTAACATTCTGAACGTTTCGGCGGCCGATATTTCATTTCGCGCATAAAATTTAATTGTACGTCTTTTTTTGTTCACAAAACACAAGCGTAACTATATGATAAATGAAGATAATTGCGTGAAATTTAGCACAGATAACTCTGACAGTGCTACCAATTTAAAAATTAAAACATTTGTCCGAATCAATAAATCTGAGAAGTTTGAATTGAAAAATCTGACTCATATTTGTACACAGTAGTATAATCAAATATTTGAATACTAAAAAACTAGCGATTCAATGCCATTTGTTGGTTCGTTATTATTTTCTTTATTTATAATTTATTTTATGATTATTTCTCTTTAAACCAAAATTTTTAAATAAAATTTTATTTCAATTTGTATTTTAAAATACAAATTGAAATTAATTTTTAATATTTATCATTAATACTAAAACTTTGAGAAAATCATAATTAAATGTTTGAATGCTAAAATACTAGCGATTCGATAAAATTTGTTTATTTATTATTATTGTATTTATTTATGATTTACATAAAATTTAATTTTTCATGTTAAGAATATTTTTTTTATTTTAAATCAATTTTTTGACTTGGTACCATCAGTCATTCAGAAAAGGTGATTTTAATGTCAGGTATTTCTGGGTTGCAACGTTGAATTTCTCACTACGGTATTCAAATATATTTTACACCAATATAGCCTTTAGGTTACATAATTTTTTAGCTCTCTTGGTGTAAAATACAATGCAATACTAGTGTGTAAGTTGATTTTTAGCTTATGAGACTTACTACCATCGTGTCGTCCGAGGATAGTTCTCAATTTAGATTATTATTTACTTCGTTACAGTATCAAACTCGTCTTTCTACTATTTAAAAAATTTTTAAAATATATATATTTATAGCCTGGCATAAAAGTACATGTTAGATGCAAAAAAATATCCAAATTGTAAATAATTATGGCAATAATATATATCCGATATATAGGAATGGGACAACGAACTTGCAGAAATTGCTCAAAGATGGGCTGACCAATGTGAAAAGGGAATTGATGAATGCAGAAATGTTGGTAAGAAGATAAATAATGTAATCTTTATTTTATCTATAATTGATTCTTCATATTTATGATTTAAATAGAAAATTAAAAATGTGGACCATATATTCCATTTTCTTCAGAAAAAACTACATAGTTTTATTTTAATTTTCTACAGACTTCATTTCATTTTTTAGAAATTATTTATATCATTTTCTTCTTATATGTTATCTTATGTATTTCTTCTTATATATCATAAATTTTCATTTTTAGAGCGATTTAATGTTAGTCAAAGAGTTGGTATAGAAAAGACTTTTGCTCATCAATCGTCATTTATGATAGAACCGATCATTAGGCGTTGGCACACTCAAACTCAAAGCGATTTGGCTAGTTTGGACAGTATGAGCTTCGAAAATTTGAGGTAATTAAAAAACAGCATACTTCTTTTTAAAACTTGAGCGAAAAATCAATTTTTTCATTATTTCAGTCTCGAGGAACCTGCACTTGTACATGAAACTTATCAAAACGCATTGATATTGGGAAATATTACCCACATTGGATGCGGTGCAATCACGAAAATTGAAAAGTTATTAATTAAATTAGTGCTCGTGTGCAACTATGGGCCAACATAAGCATATATAATAGGCAAAGAACAGGGATAATTTGAAACCAAACTATCAAAATTGTATACTAAGTTTATTTTTAATATTTTTTAAATACATATTGTCAATATAATATGGTAGTATTAAGAACTATGCAATAAATTTTACAATATTAAACTAATTTTTGTAATTTGTAATATTATACCGAAGATAATAAATAGTCAAATGTAATTTTTATGTCTGCAGTCTATTTTAGAAAATACCTCTACAGATAAAAGACAACAGTACATAATAATACATTTGCCACTTCAGTACATTCGAAGTAGATTAATGACAACTTTTTGCTAATAATAATTCTTAACTAAAGAAGACTATGCAAATAATTTTTTTCACTTTTCATTACGTTTGATATTTTATTGTTTAATGTTACTATAGAATTGGTTATATAATGCTATACAAATTTAGATCAATATGATTCATTAAAAGTATAGCACAGAAATATATAATAAAAAAATTGTTTAGAGTTTATAATTCTTGAATTTTTGATGTTCTATTAAATATTTTTTAAATTCAATGCATAAGAAAAGATTATTACATAATAAAAACGTTCAGGCTTTGAGCATTGATAAAAAATTCTATTTTATTGAAATCTATTTGGACGATAAAAATCATCAAAATAATTGTATTACGAATTTCGATTGTCATTTTGTTTATAAAAAGTGCATACAATAGAAAATAAAAATTGATCAAGCCATTTCGATGGCATTAACCTACTTTACCCGTAAACACGCACGAACGTTCAGAAGCATCTAACTTTATACGCTCAAGTAGTCACGTAGTAATTTATGTAAATATCCAAACTGAATAGCGAATGCAAGATATTATAAAAAAACTTACAAATAATTCGTAGTCCGGAGCCACAAAATGGATATCAGTGGAAGAGGATTGTAGGATTTACAAATCCTCCCTAGCAAGAGAAATTGAATGCATGAATAAAGAAAATATTAGAGATGTGCATAAAACAATTTGAGACAAATAAAATCAAGAGCTTAAAGAAAAGTAACCTTTATCTATTCAGAATAATTTGTATTACATAGGAATCGATAATCAAGTAATAATGATAATTTTGAGTAATACATTACGCCTCGATATCTTTAATATTTAGCAATCACTTCATCTGCTTAATTCTATTTAGTCTTATTTATTCGAGGCTCCCAATCTGTCCCAAAACTATATGTGGTTATTATTTTTTATTTCTATAAATGATAGGTGTATATAAAAGCTACCCACGATACATACACCGAAAAGATGTATAAAAGATGTAAAAGAAGCTTTAATAATTACACAAAGCCACAAAAACTTCATCCGAATTCGAAATCCAGCAAAACAATTTTGTTATTATTTTGAGCTGGCGAATTCAAATCTGTCATAAAAATAGGGTATTTTCCAAATGGCTTTCGAAAAATTTGAGAAATCCATTCGAAAATTTCAACACTTATAGAGACAAATGACTAATATAAAATACTTCAACTGTCCTGTGGTAACCTTACTTTCGACCCTAATTCAACTAAAAGGTTTATTAAGTTCAAGGCAACTTTTTAAAAGAATACATGTCTTATTCATTTGCTTTTCCAAGTCTATTCAAAAGACTTATGTAAGGACCTTCATTCACGTTTATTTATTTTTATAAGTATGTCACTCTATGAAATCCAACTAAAGTTGATTATTACATTGTTGTTCCATCGTTCTCTAGAATGTTCTTCATTTTCTTAATTTTCTGTTTCAGTGAAAAAATGAAGGTAATAATTATTAACATATAACTTCAAATTCACGAAACATAGAAATTTGTAATAATTTTTCGTTATATCGCTTATAATTTATTTATAATCTTTTCTTTATCCGTATTCAACAAAATTTTCTAGAACATTTTCAAACCACTCCCTGCCATTTTTGTTAATTTATGGATTTTGTAAATAAAACTTTAATCTTTTAGTAATGTTGAAATTTGAAATTCAGCAAATCTATCTTTTTTTAGATTAGCTTCCGATGATTTTAAGACGATCATATTTTTACTTTTGAAAATATTCACCGTCTTTATCCAGAAAATTAATAAACATGTTCGTCAAATTTAGTTTAATTGTCCCAATGAATATATAGATAATCTCGGAAGATTGAATCAATGCTTGCCCTACTATTTTCATTAATCTAAATGCTAACGATTCTTTAGAGGACCAATTTTTTTTTACTAAACGATTTTTTACGATCTCATGAGAGTACGAAATCTCAAAATTAAAAATATCAATGCAAATCGAACAATCATAATACAATACTTTTGAAGAGATGAATATATAAAGTATCAATCAATTACTGCAATGATTGATTTTATTTATGAATAAGCTTATAATTTGTGTAAAAATTAAAAAAAAATCAGTACTTGTCAAATTAAAAAAAAAATTAAATTCTAATTGCATTTATGCATTTTATTAATAATTAATTAGGTTAATATTAAGTAACAGAAATAAAAATCAATACGTTCTTAATAATTGCTAATTACTTTCATCTATAGAGAATAGATTTATCTTTCCACATATTTATTTTTTGGAAATTTTATTTTATTTTATTGAATATGTGTGTATATGTGCGTGTGTGTGTGCGCGCGCGCGCGCGTGTGTGTGTGTGTTGTGTGTGTGTGTGTACAAAATTGAATATATGTATATATATAAGATCTCACATGCAAAGAATTCATTTAGCGTTTAGTTAAACTCGTATTAAAAATTTATTTAAATTCTTATATTTCTTCAAAACTGGATTTAATGATTGTTTAAAATTATCTCTTATCATTCTTGTCCATCGACGTTTTTTCCCAATTGTACCTGAAAAAAAAAATCTTCAAATATATTACTTATTAATAACACAAATTCGTTTTGAATAATAGCGGTCGAAAGTCGCTTGAATACATTGATACTAAAATTAAAAGACATCCACCAATTTAAATTCACATGTCAAGTTTATTACTCAATATAATTAAACTATTATTTTAGTTAATATTTTCCAAAACACCAATTTTTCATTGCCAAAAATTTTTATCATTCATTTCATTAGCTTGCTATTTCTAAAGCCACGTCAGCTGGTTATTAATTTGCGTTACACTTCCGCTCGAGCATCGTGCACCCCATCCCCCTCCTCAGGCCCAGCTCCGAATCTTCATCTCGTACCAATGAGGCGCGGGCATCGATCGACATAATTAGCTGTAATCGACAAAATAATTCCATTTGTAATGCCATCCACCGCCTCCACCTTCCCCTCTTCATCCCTTGATTCACTTCCTATTTTCCGGTAGGGGGATAAATAGGACGCGGGGGAGGGGGTGAAATTAGCCCCGCGGCTAATCCCGAGAGCAACCTGTAATGAACACATTGCGGCTGTCCACCCCATCCATAGACAGGAAGATACATAGATATATAGATAGAGAGAGAGAGAGAGAGAGAGAGAGAGAGAGAGAGAGAGAGAGAGAGAGAGAGAGAGAAATGCGTGGAAGGCGATGTGAGAAAAGAGCCAGTGTGCCACTTCGCCGGGTGTATATAGGCCACATTATACCCATATACGAGCGCGTGACAGCCTCCGGCAGTCGTTAGCCTCATCCTGCTCCCTCCTCTTTCTCGGCGGCACGAGGGATTATATCGCGGATGGTCGCTTCCAACGACCGCCGAATGAAGGGCGAAGGGGGAGGGGGGCTGAAGTCGCAGCACACACGGCTAAGGGCGGTGTACAAAAAGTCGAGGGACCTCTCGCGATATCTTCGTTTAACGTTATGCTCCTTGTCCTTTTATTTCGGACCATATCTATCGAGGAGGAGGAGAAGGAGGAGGGCGACGAGAAAGGGGGACGGCTCCGTTTTTCTTCTCGATGCCGAGCGCGAGGCTCGCTGGCTTATTTTTGGCCGCAACGAGACTCCGCGCGCGCGAGGGACTGGGGGGTGGGGCGCAGTAAAAATTTTATAGCGCGCGATAGCAGTTTTTAGAGCGGCGGCCAGGCACATCAGGCGGGATTAGAGATTTTGGAATCAGCAGAAATCGCTAATGCACGCGTCGCTGGATCTTTCGCGAGAATTGGGGTGAGCGAGGAATAAAACGCTGTTATATGGCTCGAGTATTTCCTTTCTGCTGGTTAAAATGTTTAAGTTTTAAAAGAGGCAATAATTTACGAAATACTCGATAACGTTGCAAGTATTCACTAAATTTTCTATAAAAAAAAAGTTTTGACACTTATCATATATACCGTGCATTAACAATATATGATTATTAATATTGACAATGAGTCAATTAATAACTGTTATAATATATATATATATATATATATATATATATATATATATATAATTTTCCCTGCCTTTAGATTTAAATATCACGTATTTGTTCTATAATTTATTTGAATATACATTTAAGAGTCTGAAGATTATTCTAATTGTGACCCGAGAATAAAATAAAAAAACTCCAAAGTATCTATAATATACCGATGATTAAATAGACTGGATAAACAAACATGAATGGATCTCTCAGGTTTAAAGCGAATCTAGAATATTTTTGTAAATATACCTGTGCATTCCAGTGCATTTTGTTCAGAAAAATATGATGAATATAAGATTCGCCTGGATTCACATTTTGTTTCAGAAGTGTCTATACACTATTAAAAACAAAATAAACTCTCAAGTTGTTGATTGAGATAATATTTTTTGGATTGAAACTAAACAACAGATGGTCATCGAATTGAAAGTCGTATTTTGAATTAAAACATTTATAAAGTACGTTATTATTCACAGAGTTGATTTTTTTTTCAATAAACTCTAAACAATCTACTTTTTGGGTAATTACACTACTGATAATCGTTGAAGAATATATATATATAATATCTTTGCAGAGCAGCGCAACGCAAAACATGATCTTCGTAAATAAAGTACTAAAAGCAATCCAAATAATGGATAATTACCAGTTAATAAATTTAATATTCCTAAACGGTAAAAATGTTTCCATTTACATCGTAAAAAATCAGTCCATTTCAAATTATTGCTGCTGGAACGATAGGTTTTAACCTGAAAATATACTTATCAGACAGCCCATATTCTGATCTAAAAATTGGTCAATCAGTTTATTGGGTAACAATCGAGACAATGATTGATGATAGTCGTGCCTTTACATCGATCCAATTCTATTTGCCGAGGATTCCAAATATACTCTCGCAAGAGACGTTTTGGAAAACGTGCAAGAAGGACAAAAAAACGTTGAGATCAAATAATCACTGCTCAAGACAATTATTTGCAAGATCACGCTTATTTTGTATGCATTGAACAAAGTTAATCAAACTCTAGAAATGTTTTATTTACATCGTCTAATAATAATTTCATTTAGCCGAGAAAGATAGCACATTTGCTAAAAAACTGATCCATCTGAACTTGCTTGCGTTAATTTTGAAAACCGCAATTCGCATGCAAAAACGAACGAAATCACAGTTACATATTTATCCCGTCTACCGAGACGTATATCAGCCGATGGTAATTTGGAATTAGGCCGAGTTTATAGCCGGAAACGTCAGCGATTCGCACCTCGGGCTACTTATTTAGCCTACATGCACGTTCGCGCAATATCGTGACCGACCCTTCTCTGAATTCCATTGTCTTTTTTCCTCGTTCGCAATATCGCCTCCTCCCTCCAACGCCGGCTCGAAAAGCCGCGAGTATTTAGACTTATCGCGTGCCATTTTACCCATCCCCCCTCGACCCCTCGCCAAACGAAGTATCTCTCTCCCGCGCCACACGGGCGTTATTCGAGTATTAAAAAGCTCGACAACTCGGGGAGCGACGTTCATTTGAAACGTAAAATACTAGATTGAGCGTAGTAGGTGTATATATATATAGAGAAAAATTCCAGCGACTCTATGGAACGTGAAATGGGAAAAAGTTTCTTTTAGCGCGTCAGTTTCCTATTTGTTTTATTTTTGTCTCTTTTAAATTTTTTTTTTTTTTTTTGTAAATTGCGATGCTGCCATTTTTCTGTACTACATCCAGCTCTCTTCCCTTCCTATCTTTATCCGTCTTTTTTTTTTTAATGCACTTTGAAACTATTTTACATTTATTCGATGAAATTCGCTGGCTACGACCAGTCATTGAATCGTTCAGAAATTACTTTTTTACCAATTTAACCATTTTATGTTGTTTTGAAAAGTACATAATAATATAGATATTGAGTTCGAATAAACATAGTCCTTCCTTCCATTTTCTAAAGTGAAGCGAAACATTTGTTTTTTATAGTCAACAACGAAAATATTTCAATTTAAAACATCAAAACGAATTTAGCTTGTGTATTTTCAATCTGTATAAATGAACTTTCGTAATACAAACGGAAAACAGTAAATAAATTTTATTTTTCAAAATAAAAAATCTGTATAAGTAATATATACAATTTTCCATTTTGGCTGTACGTGATAAATAAAATTATAGTAACTATGTATGTGCTTATCTCTGCTGTGAGTCAAACATTCTTAAAAGTTGAATTGCACGAACGTTTGCGCTTGCGGTTGCTCTTCGAAAGTAGATAACTCTTTGCTTACCGTTGCAAAATTAAGCATAGCCGCAAAATAATCACGGAGAAATTTTTTTATCTGTTGCACGCGACGTGGCGTACATGTTTTTAGCCAATTTTGGCATTTTTAACAATTTAAAGCAGTTGATACAAACAGCAATAACGGAGTTCGGTTCGTGAAAAATATATGCAATAAAGAAAAGATAAATATATTATTTGAATATTTAGATTTTATCCGAAAGCCTTGAAAAGAAATTTGATGCGTTTTTGTGCATAATATCAACAACGCAATTGCTTCTTTTTTTCGATAAAGTTTGAAGTGGCGATCAATCTATGAGTGAAAAACTTTGAACTGTCAAGGGTGAAATTTATATATTTGAAAAGTCTTGTACGCAAGCGAAAAATCCGAAGTCAGAAGGTACAGAAAGAAAATTGTCTAATAATAAAACGACTCCTAGGCGTATATAATATTAGGTCGCAAATTATTGTCCAGAAATTGAAAGAAAATCCGAAAATTTATGTAACTTATATTATGCACTCTGCGATTATTAAGCACTTCTGTCTATTCCGTCATATTATACATGAATTTTTCCGTTTGATTTATTGTTTTAATTTTTATAAATAAACATATGTAAAAAAAGACATTTATGTATCTAGAATTCCGGATTAAAACATGGGGTCTACAATTATCAAAATTTTATTATACGATCAGCACTCCATACTTATGTAACATTTCTCGACTTTATTGGGTTATTTTCAAGTGATTTATTTTAGACCTTGTTGATAATATTTGCAAAATTGATTTCCATGTGATATAAGTTGATAAGTGAACGTATAAGAAAGGTCACGTCAGTGAAGGAAAATTTCTGAAACCTCTCATGTAAAAAATTGTAATGTTTTGTTACTACATAGATGAAAATAACTGAATAAAGTTTCATAAAAATGCACCAAAGCTGTTCTCATGTTTGTCACTGAAATTTATTTCATTGACTTACTGAACTTCCCCAATACACTGAAATTTAATAATCTACATTGTTATTTCCACCAAACTTTAAGAAGCAAAATTAATGTGAACTAAAATTTTAATGCAGTACAGCTTCTCTGATGGTTGTTGAGAAAAACATTGATTTCATTGGCTCATCAAAAATCCAAATAGCACTGAAATTTCAATATAGATTTGAAAAAATAATTTATTGACATACACTGCATTCTCTAAAAATTGTAAGAAAAGTTTCGAAGAAATTTAGTTTTACAGAATTTTAGTTTAAAAAAAAAAATTTCTTAAACCTTTTATAAAAATTATGTTTGAAAAATGATGGCTTTATATTAATAACAAAATAAAAATACATTATTAAAAATATTGTCCATCGTTAACAATGACCTTCTTCCATAATTTAGATAATTGGTGGATTGCGTCCGAAGAACATTTTTCGTCTTTTGTGTCGAGGAACAAATGAAGCCAAATTTCGATATCTTCAGGTGAATTGAAACGTATTTCAGCGAGGACATTAGGTATCGCCTGAAACAAGTCGTAGTCGAGTAAAGAACAAATACAGAATATGAAAGCGTCAGTTACAAATTTATTAAATTATTCTATAAGTAGTCGATCTAAAGCACATTCATCGGCATACCCGATGTTTGGTTGTGAGTTGTAGAAGAAACGAGCCTATTGACCAATTTACTTAATAATTGCAATAGGCTAGTTTTTCTAAACACGGAAATGAATGATCCATTTCGAAAATTTTCTGATGAATTCGCATTATCTGAGGCAGTAGCTCTAGTCATATAATTAATACAAATATATTCAATATTACTCGTATGACAAAAACATTAAATCTACTTCCCATTTTTTCCGAAAATTTAGAAATTTATTGCTATACAGAATCATATTTTGATATTGATTCTATTGTAATAGTATCAATGGTATGATCATGATTAGTATATTTATTTATATTTTACAATTATTATATAATTAACTTTAATAATAATTACCTTTTTATATAAAATACTTCTTTTTCCCATACTATCTTATTATTCGCTCATATGGTCATCTTGCACAAGTAGATCTGTAGCAATGTTAGAAAAGGTCCAGCGTGTATTTTTTACATTATACCTCGATAAACAGTTGACATTCAAAAAATCTAAAAACTCAATATGGTTCCATTGAACTTTCTTTTAGGTCTCCTTATTGTATTACTTTATATAATACTCGCCATCCTACTACGAGTACTTCAGAAATTCCAACAAAGCTCTTTATTCAGTGCTAATGCAGCTGTACCTTAGCTACGTTGTTAAATTCCGAGCCGGAATTTATTGCCGCACATAAGTATGACATTTTAAAACATTTATTTGAAATTGCATATGCATTAATAGTGCATAATTGTTTATATCAAAATCATATTTTCTTCCTTAATTAATTAATTAAATAATTGATGTTACTAATGGTATTTATACCGCATAATAATATTCTTACTGTGCATGTATATATTGAAAATAGACTAGTTCGAATGTTTATATTCGTTGCTCACAAATGTTTGCATTTATATCAGGATAATATTACATATAAACTTATGTTTTTATTTAAAAAGTTTTTCTACTTAGATTTGCTTATTTCATTTGCTTTTATAATTAACTAAATTATATTAATTTTATATTCATCATTGCCATAATACTTTACAACTAGTGCAGATATGCTTGCGATTAACTATGCCATTTTTCTATTATAATGCTAAAGAGATGGAAGCCCGTTTAATAAAATAAATAAATAAGTATAGATGATACTTCAATGCAACATAATGACTGGCAGAATGAAGACGGGTTATGGTACTGGGATGATAAATGAATGGGGTGTGAGGGTAAATAAAGAAATAGTAACAGTAATGTATTATTAAAAAAAGTATACTTTAATGCATCCATGTACATCGTACATGCGTATGTTTTTCAGTTATCATTTTTTTTTTATTATATATATATAATGTACCGCATTTCATATTATTTTCCACTCCGTTGAAAAGACACTCTCGGCTCACACACTTTCATCGACCTTAGCTGATCGATGACAACAACATATATATATATATATATATATATATATATATATATATATATATATATATATAATTCGTCTTTTGAAAAACTCGCGCGTATATAAATGGACGCTTCGATTCACCCGCCTGGCGCTCGCAGGGTGGAGATCGCCTTGTCTCCTATTTCTATATATATATGTATAAACTATAATATCCTACACAATGTATACTCGCTACGTAATCGCACAACTACTCACTAATCAATAATTACATATCAACAACATCAACGATGTCTTTGTGTATATATATATATTTTTTATATATAGGATCGGCGGCGTCTTTGCACCTATAAAAATATCGCTGTTCGTATATGCACAGGAGGAGGAAGAGGGAAGGAAATGGAAAGATGAAGAGGAGCAGGAAATAGACTCGCTTACAAAATATTATTTACTTCCTATACACTTTGTCCCCTTATATGTGTATATATATATATATATATATATATATATATATATATATATACTTTGACAATTTATCAAAATGAAAACGCTTCGTTGAATATAGGTTTTACATATGTGTATTATAGTGATAAAAATTAACGCACGCGGATGCAACTTAATAAACATACATATATATATATATATATATATATATATATATATATATATATATATATATATATATATATATATATATATGGATTATCGATCGTCCGAGCTATATAAGAACGTGAATGAAGTATTACACGTCCCAGTTAAGTGTTTGTTTTTTTTTTTTATAAATACGTTAATAAACGATGGTTTTTTGTTCCGCTAAGGCAGCTTGCTCAAAACGCGATTTCCGCATGCGATACTTGGAATTCGGCGTGGAAAAAATTTCGTGCCGAACTTGACACTGGTGAAAAGTTATAATAATTATATATGAAGGGAGTTACAGCGTGGAGGACTGAAAGAGGTCTGCAAGTTTTAATTAATTATCTTGGGACCCTTATTGTATAGATATCGTTTGGTAAATCTCAAATAGCTCGAGAGATATTCATGATATGATCCCGAACGCGAACATTGGATTCTGATACCGATCGACAAAATAAAGCTTCATCCGTTAAAGCTATATGTAAAAAAATTATTTTAGCAGAAAGAAGAAAGAAAAACAATCTGTTTGTAAAAGCTTGGAAGATGTTCGTAACTATATATATTATATAGTTGAAACAGCAACGAAAAACTCATGTTTGTTTTATATAAATCGTGCAAATATAAATAGCGAACTTTCTTTTAGCTAAAAAAAAAAACTCGAGAACAAACAAAAAACAATACTTAATTTAAGTACTCACATATGCATCGTTGACCGATAAACTCGCCGTTTTAAGTACTCGTCGTATTCGATCGAAACCGGGAGAAAGCTTTGGTTAATACACATACTTAGAAATGTCATATATGTATACATACATATCAAAAGGAGCTTTCAGCACTTTCGATTATATACTATTTACAATATGTATGCTCGAGAAAATTTCGCCGCTGTTGTTAAAAATCATTCGTAAACTGTAATGGGTAAAATCTCCACGAGAATTGACTAAAAATTGCAGAATCCTAAATGTACGTAAGTACGCTGCAGGTATAAGTACCTTTTGCGTTCAAAAGTGCGAAGGAGGATGAGAGGAGGAGGGGAAAAAGAAAAATAAAGGCGGTGGGAGGGAGGTAGCGTGCAAGCGTTCCTTTTAAAACGCAGAGAAAAGGTTTGAAAAAAAGATTGGTGAAGGACAGCGAGAGAGGGAGGGGATGACAGAGAACGAGAGAGAGAGAGAGAGAGAGAGAGAGAGAGAGACAGAAGGGATGAAGATTTAACAATTTCCTTAGGCAACGTTGGCGCATATATATATACGTGCCCACGTGTAAGTGGAGGAAAAGTACCGACTCCCACTTGTCCCCTGTATGTGCGTTTGTCCCCCCTTCTCCCATGTGCATGTACACGTGAGGAGGGGGGGGGGCAAAGTGGTCGCTCAACTCCGCTGGATGAGTCGACGACGACGATGACACACGTGTACTTTGTCCTGTGTGACGTCGCTCTCGCAAGTTCTTCCGAATTTTTGTCCTTACACGCTTCTTTTTTCACCCACCCTCTTTCTGTCTAACACTTTCTCTTCGCACGGCTTTCTTCCCACCGTGTATTGGAAAAAATAAAGGAGGATAAAGAGAAGAAATGAGAGAACGTATGGGAGGCTAGGAGTGCAAAAAATGAGAGAGAAAATGGAAGAGAGAATGAAAATGAGGGAGAAAGAGAGATGAGCCTCGGGGCTCGGTATGGCTCACTTTCTATGTGCACCGGCGCGTCATTTAGATTTGAACAGAGAGGGAGAAAGAGAGAGAGCTAAAGAGGAAAGGAGAGAGGTAAAACTCTTACACAGATGGCGGAAGGAGTCTCGGCTTTAAGGCACAGAAAAATTCGCGCTCGCCAATGCGCTCGACACACTCGACCCGTTTCACGATCTCTGTCTCCTTCCTCCCTCTTTCTCTATCTCTACCTCTATCTTTTTCCCACTCTCTTTCTCTAGCTTTCTATTCTCCTACTTTAGAGATCTATTTTTAAAAAGATGCGATTTTGTTTATGTTCGTTTATGAACGCTTTATAAAATGAACATCCCTACGTACTCGGAATTTATTTTTTTTTTTATAGAATACAAACATTATAATATACTTTCGATTGTTACTTATTATAGAAATACGTTTAAAGAAAGAGAGAAACCTCTTATTCGCATTTTATTTTATTGCTGTCAATATTTCAATTGTTTAAGATTGATTTTCTTAACAATCAGGTATTGATATATTATAATGTATATGTACTGCACAAACAAAAAATGCAATTTACAGAACAACGTTATATTTGTTACATTAATCTTAAAAGATTAAAATTATTGCTACTAGATAATTTTTTATACATTCAAAAAATGAGAAGCACATATCAACTATAAGAGAATTAATAAAAATTCTTTTGATGTATATGGATTGATGATTTTTCCTACTTTCACAGAAAATACTTTTCACAATATTAATCGTACAACCGCACGTTTAACGTTGGAATATGAGCCAAAATATGGAGTATTATAAAATGTCTAATTTAAATGACTATATGGACGCATTTAGTATAAAGAACGCGCAGAAATCAGATCTTTGATACGTAGATATCCTCGCGTGATGCAATAATCAAATTGATATACATTAACAATTGAGATGGGTAGCCGCTTATGAAAACGTCGAATTATAAAATAAATAATTAACAAAATTTATGTAACGAAAGTAAATTACGATAATTTTGATTCGTATACTATTGTCTCCGATCACTTTTATAATTCCAAATCACAAAATTTTACAATCGCTGTCAACTTAAATCGATTCAACTTGAAATCCACTTCTTAATCCGCAAGTTAAATAAATTATTTGCTTATCTGCTAAAAAAAAAAATTATAAAAAAAATTAATATTGCAATACAATGAGTAAAAACCAGAACGTTCATATCTAAGACACTAAAACGTGCATTCCAAAATGAACAGAATTTTTTCAATTCGATCGACATATATAGTTTCATCGCTGAAAGAACTAAGAATGAGTGAATCGTTTTTATTGATCGAAGTTGATTAATTTTCTGTATTAAAAAAAAAAAAAAAAACGAATCTTGCGTCAGTCTCTTTTACAAAATTTTATGCATAAACTCTATATAGTTCACCAGTTTAGGGATTTACTGCACATGCGTGCGTTTTCTATTGTATGCTGGGCCGACGTACCTCGATCATCGAATACTGGTTATAAATCTACGCTAAATATATTATAAACTAAGCACCATTCACTTTCTAACAATTAAACGATAAAAGAAACGCTTAGATACACTTCCGCAACAATCACGTGGTTCAATAAAAGAAGCACTTATACAGACACACGAATGCTCGCCATCGAAAGACAAGCACCATATTTTCATCATCCCCTTTCAGGACGTCAGTCTCGGATTATGGAAGTTCATCGTTCTGTTATGGGCTCCTTAAAGTTTGGTACCCTTCTGTACTTCGTTCGTAACTTCCAGAGTTACCTTTTTCAAAGCATCCAGCTTGTCGCAGTAAGTATTGTCAAGCTGCACCTTGTGTTGCTCCCTCTTTTTGCCGTCGGCTTTGAAGGATTCGTCAGTGAAAGTCGTAGGTACGTTACCGTTGACCGAGTTGTTGTTGTCGTTGAAGCGCGAACTTGTGGCGTATAGCCTTGGTTTTCCAGGCAACATCTTCGATACCTTTAGGATAAAGGGATGGAGCAAATGGTCCTCGTATGCGTCTTCTTTCGAGTCAGCGGTCAGGAGACTGACAATGATGCCTACTACGACCGTACTGATGCTGCCGATAAGTGCATAATACATGTACGTGATTCCATAAATGTTGTCAAGGACAGATTCGGGAGTTTCCTCTTCAAACAGATGATCCTTGGTGGCACTGGTCCACTGCACGGATACGTCGTTTCTTGCCTTTATCAAGTGGGGTGAGAACGTATCGTTTTGACAGCCATCTATCGACAATGGCATTACCTCGGCTGGTATGTCTAAAGTGAGCCGTCCAAAGGTAAGCCAAAGCGTGGTCACGTGGCTAAATATCATACCCGCTGCTGCACCTTTCCAGTTAGCGCAAGGCACCAGCATAGCCAGTACAAAGACGCCGAGAAGCGGTCCAGAAGTGGCTGATGTCATGAGCATAGATGATTCGATCACGCCGGATAACATGCCAACCAAGAAACTCACGCCGATCACAAGGAAGCCGTAAAACACAGCTAAAGACTTGATGATTTTAAGCTGCTGAGTGTCTTTTAGATTTTTCAAGGCTGGAATTTGACTGAGAAAATCTTCGAAGGTGACAGTAGCCAGAGAATTGAGGATGGACACGGTGATGGTTAGCGAGCTGTTGAATAGCGTGGCCATTACCAAACCTAGCAAGCCAGGCAAGTATACAAATTTGTCTTCTACATAAAACGGTACGATTTCGTCAAATTTGGACGTGTATCCCAAACTCATTGGATCACAGTC
Organism: Sycobia sp. Sy_11; assembly: GCA_018907035.1. Classification (NCBI taxonomy): domain Eukaryota; kingdom Metazoa; phylum Arthropoda; class Insecta; order Hymenoptera; family Epichrysomallidae; genus Sycobia; species Sycobia sp. Sy_11. The sequence continues at coordinate 1,418,249 of JACCIC010000145.1, read as the reverse complement.
GGCATAATTGGCAAAGATTACCATTCCCACGACCCATGACAGGGAGAAGAGAACAGTGATTACCGGAATATTAGCCATCATTGTTCTATACAATAAAAAGTAAAAAAAAATTATTAGTAAATTTGAAGATTTATCATCTTTATCGATACAATTTATTTTTCTTTATTTCCTATTCTTAACTAATTAATAATATTATACCAAAATTTGTTCTCAAAAAAATATTACAAATAAGAATATAAAACTTACAAGCTTTAAAAATAATCTACATCGATGTTAGACAATAATTACCAATTAAATCTAATGAAATAATGCATCGCTTTTGTACTTTTTAATCCTTGAAAACATTCTAATTGATTTATATGCTTCAAATAAAAGAGCGTAACGAAAAAGTTTTTCATCGTAATACATAAAGGAAGTGATACGTACTTAACAACTTTGGAACGGCTACTCATACTGCAATAACGCTGGACAAAGTTTTGCTGGCAGCCAAAGATAGAGAGGCTCATGAACAGTTGACCCAGAATCGCCGATATGGTAGTAACTCGAATAGTCGGATCCAAATCGAAGCTGCAAGTAGAGAGAAAATTTTACGTGAAAATAAATTGTAAAGAAAATTTACACATAATACGTTAAGATATTAATTTTGCACGAGTGTAATTTACTCTAAGACACTTGCATGAATAATTAAATATATTTGCAAATACGTACTTGAAAAAGTCCAGGCGTCCGCGTTCGCTGGTAATATTTAATACTGTGCTAAAGCCCCCGGCATCGACGGTACCGTGAACTATAATTACAACTGAGACACCGATCATGGTCAATCCTTGAATAACGTCGGATAGAATGGCGGCCTTCAATCCTCCCTGCAAAAATAGTATATCCAAGTTTACATAAAAAAATCTACTTTTCCTCATTATTCAATCGAAAAAACAAAGAATTATTGATAACTTACCATTAAAGTAAAGACGACCGATATCGCGGTGATTCCGCAGATGCTGGCCCAGTAAGGCAGACCGATAACGGTTTTCAATGCGACGCAAGGAGTGAACACCGTCACGGAAACGTTTAATAGACTTCTGATGACGTAGGAAAAGCTTGCCAGGCATCGCACCAGTTTGGATTTAAATCTGAAAGAATAAAAAAATTAAATTTTATTAACGTTGCTGACTACTTTTACATCGTGTATTATTATTAGTATTATTGCACGAGTGCCAGTTGATTACTTTCTCATACTCTTGTCTGATAAAAATGAAATTTTTCTTATCGTCAAGACTTAATTTATTAATAACGATAATGGTCTGAAGAACGTTTTGTTCGACGTCTCCTTTAATCGAAGTTATAGGTGATAATTTTTTTGATCTGTCAACATTACGACACACTGTGGATTATCTTTAGCACGTGTGCACAACGTTTAACAGGAATTCTGTTTGTTTATAGTCATACTGTGCATCTGCAATGCTCATTAAAATTATATAATAATTTATATTAGACGATTTAATTCTACGAAAAATATTCTCCAAGAATTAACGTCCTTCTTTTTCTCAAACATATTTGAGGCAAAAATGTGATTTAATGTATGATCGAGCTAAATGTTGTAACATCGAAGTTTTCCGTTTATTTCTCTCATAATATCAGGATTCCTGTTAAGCAAAAAAAAAATTAGCAACCGATGTGAAGTTCATCCGCGATGCAACTATAAAAACTTAAAATCCCGCAATCAATGCATATACTCGCAGCTCGTGCACGCTATAAAGAGGAGAGGAATAATAACAACGTTATAACTAGGTGGCGCTCTGTAATTCTCGCAATCGCTCAGATTCGAAATTCTTCGAACGCACGCCGAACGATTTGACGACGATTTCTTTTTCTCTTTTTCTTCTTTCTTTTTTTTCTATAATCGTTAAGCATTTGCTAATATTTCTGTATTATGCAAAAGTAAAAGAAATTAATATGTAGATAATATTAACTAATAGCGATGCGAATATTCTACTATAAATCTCGGCGCGGGTATTGTATATATGTATACCGGTTAAAACAAGGTTTTAACGACCTCGTACGCCAGGAGCGTTTGCGCGAGAATCATTTTAATTAGGCCTGTAAATTATTTCCAATGATCGCCTTGGCTAATTTAAACTACAGTGAGTCACGTGTGCATAAGCCGCGTTCGAACCGAGTTATAAGTTGATTTCTCTCGTTATGCTGCCAATTTGCTTGTGCGAGCTCGATTATGAATTTTGTATTATGAAAAAAAAGCACGACGCCGGCTTTTCCCGCGTTTCCTCGCGAATCTCCCTATAATCTGCATTTTTTTTCTCTTTCTTTTAAACGTTTCGCGCGAGTACGCAAGTATATCGCAGGTGTGATCGTTGCCTCGATCTATTGACGCATGTTATTTTTAAGCCTCGTGTGTCATTTCTTTTATAACGATAGCGCGCAATATGCGCATGTATAGTGACACGAGCGCGCGAAAATTACGTTCACGATTAAAAAGCATTCCTTTAATCTCGAACTGGTAGTAGAACAATCATAATATCGGCATATATATATATATATATATATATATATATATATATATATATATATATAACCAATGACTAATTTCAATATAGGTTTATATTAGTGCCTCGTAGAATTGTCGTTACAAAGTTTAAACTTAACTGTTAAAATCTAGTTATATTTATTTTATATTAAGTATGTATTTTATATACTCTAACTGTTAGATCTAATTGTTAAATATCTCATTACTATTCTACTATAGTCAGCAATTATATTGAATGAAATAATCCGCATCATATTAGACAGACAAGCCTTATTTATAATGAACAGTGCTGAAATTGTTATTAATACGAGAGAGAAAAAATTGAAGAAAAAAAATCCAGAAACAACTACATGGAAAAATATATTGTCGAGGTCTTGGAAAAAAAGATAATATACACAGGCTTATTCATATATGGGGAGAAAAAATCGTTTTGCATTACAATGAAACGTTGATGTATGCATCTTTCTTTTATACATACATACATACATACATACATATATATATATATATATATATATATATATATATATATATGTCGTTTCATAAATTTTAACTATATATAGCATACATATAGCGGTAATTAAAGCGCATATTGTGTCTAAGGACATGGAAAACTGGAGTATACTTTCTATATTCTCTCGAAATCATAGTATATAGGTCAAAGGCAAACCTAAAACTTAAGTCTTTGCAATGACTGAGGCAATTGTAACTATAATTCTAATTTCAATTGTTCTAGTGCATTAATGTGCTTGAAATTAAAAAATCATCGATATTATCTCCGCTAGTATTAAAGTGTGCCAATTAAATACCAAAAATTGTGATAAAATAGTGACTATATATAACCACATCTCCGTTAATATTTTATAATGAGACAGACGCTCGACCATATCTTTCTTTGCATCATTAATCAATCCGGGTATAAGAATGTTTGATAAAAATGTTTTTCGACGCTTTTTCATTCGACCCATCTTCTTTGCATTATTTACTCTCTGATTGTTGCATTAAAATTTGTTTTTTGAAAGTGTATCTTTACATAATTTAATTTTAAATTACGAATATAAATAAAAAATATATTTTTATTATATAGTAAAATATACGGAATTCGGTTAACTAAATTGTACATATATATTTGTAAATACATGAAAATAAAAGAGCATGAGGTTTATTATGACATCTGCATAGATCTTTATAAATTTCGATCCAGATAAAAATAAAATGAAATAAAATAAATATTTAGATGTTGTATCGCAAAAAATATGTCAACAGCAAATTGATATATGAAAAAATTATCAACGATTTGGATACTGACGTGTTATCGATAAAACAAATACTGAACACTAAATATATATCGCAGTATAAAGAATAGTAATTGTTTTTTATGTCTGAATTTTATTGGCTTACCATAATCAGGGGATCAAAACATGATATTATATGTATGATGTCGAGAATCTAAATGAAATTGGACAAAGAGAAAAAAAATACGCTCTCAGAAATAATAATAAAAAAGTATATAATAGCAACACAGAGTTCGTTATTTTTTCATCGATCAACAGTTCGCAGCCAAATATATTTAAATTCATTTAGATTCTCGAGAGCTCGCCTCTTGTGTTATTCATGAATGTGCAATTCATTCCGATGAATCTTTAGACTGTGCTCACCCCCCCCCCTCCTACTCAGAACGATCGATCGCGGGATTCCCCCCCCCCTTATTTTTAAATCGGGCGTGCGCGCGAAAAATCGCCTCGGTTTATGCATTTTGAATTTATCGTTTTGCGTAATTGAAACATTAGGATCGAGCACGAGCAGGAGAGTAAATGAGTTACGTGGAAAGAAGACAAGTCTTACGTAACTAAAGTGCTGTTGAACATATGAATCGAAGGGGAATGAGAGGACGAAAACGCGATAGATGACTTTTTTTCGAAAAAAAAATCGATCAATCATTTCTTCATCGCTCTTTATTTACAATTACTTGAAAATAGTTTAGGCAAATTTTTGATGAATGCCTTTATAGTCCCAAAAAAAGAATCTATTAATACACTCTATTTAGTTTAACATTATAGTCGTACAATGTAATTGTGAAATCGACATAATTATATAGTATTTTTCTGTCCTTTTTAAATATTTTTCATATGTATTTCCTCGCATTTCGAATTTGAAATACAGGAAATTGATTCGAGAGAGAAATCCCTTTGTAAATTTGATGGTGTTGATAGGATTTTTATAAGATACCGTTGCATTAATAATCGTAATTACGTCAGAAATCGCTAATCTGGCAAAATTTCAATTCAAAATAATAAATTTTGCCCAACTTTTTGATTTTCATAAATTTTTGAACTTTTTAAAAATGGCATCTGAAAAATTATTCAATGACCAATGTAATATACCACAGAAATATTACATTATTGAATTTTATAAATAATTTCACGAAGACTGTTATATTTTTGAAAATATACTCAATAATACTCTAAAGGCTATTATTGCCATTATTGCCATTATTATACATCAAATCATCATATCAAACACTGCGCGCGCACTCGCATACTCACTGGGGAAGTGGGCATTCAACAACCAACAGAACAACTTGCAAATAACTCAGTGAATTGGAATTTAGGCACTTGGGAGGAAAGATAATTATCTCCAATTTTTAAGTATGTACGCGATGGTCTAAAAGAGTGTAAACATGTATTTTAGTAATAAATAAATATCTATTGATCGATGGAAATGTGATATGTTAGATTGCAAAAATAACATGAACAAAATGATCCTATATATATGTTAGATGTTTATAAGTTGAATATTAAGCATATATAGTAAAATATGTAAAAGATCGGGCAATGCGTTCAGCAACATTGAAAATGAATGGGTTATACAATTTTTAACGCATCGCGTACACTTTATTATCCCGAGGAAGTACAAAATATTTCAGAATTTGAATTTCGGACGAAATATTTTTAAATAATTGAAAAAAGTATCCATACAAGATCTTGGTTTTATGTAATTTAAAACATTATCGGAAGTTATCTTAAAATTTTGTATTAAATATTAAAATCAAATAATTCCATTAAAGTTAATAAAGTATTATTTTAGAATTGTAAATATTTCCAAATAATATTTTATTAATTGTATTGGAAACATTCTCAAAATAAAATTTTCCAAAGATATTTTTATATTCCACAATAAAGACATTTCTAAAATATTTTTCGAATAATCATGAAATGATTATAAAAAATTTTTTTGCCAGCAAAAGTAACTATTTCATAATTATTTTTAGTCTGTTAGATTAGGCACTTTTGTAATTTTGTACTATATAACTCTTTAATAATTTTTAATAAGGCAGTATTAATAATTTAATAATAAGGCAGACTTTGGAAGTCAGTGGCACAATTCGAACGATGGATTGCAATATTTTCCATGAAAATCATAAAATGCACAAGGGCTATTTATAACCCCGTATTAAGAAAATGAGAAATATTTCTAACGTTCCTTGCGTATCGTACGCACAAAACTTACATTACACATATATGATGATTCGACCAATCGATTGTAAAACCAAAAAAATCAAACCCTCGATCGCGCGATAGGTGCGCGAGTCAACGTGGAATTGGAACGTTTTATCGCACGAACCGCCGCGCCGGTGGATCGCGTCGTCGCAGCACACGGTTGCACATTGCACATATATAATCGTCGTATAAGATAAAGAGAGCTTAGAAATAATATATATATATTGAAGCGCCAACGAAAACATAAACGCGCTCGGGGCCAACGGAACGCAGGCAAGGCACGTGCGCGCGCGAGATCTATGACACTATTGTGAAACGCTGTATCGCTGTATCCGTATATACATATATGTAATTGCTTATCAAAAGAAAAAAAATACATGTATAATTTGAAATAAAAATTTTGATATAATTAAGTTGTATGAGCAATGAAGAGCTGTTTCAATAGAATGGCTAGGTATTCAACCGTTTGATATGGAAAAGTCAAAACACGTAGACATGATTATTTCTATTTTCTCCCAATTCTCGATCCCTCGAACGTGGGGCGAAATTTCAAACTCTAGAATTAAACGAATGCAACATGCAAATTCCCCTGACCGAATATAAAAATGTATTATATAGTCGCGTATACGACGGAGCGAAAGGCTCAGGTAAATTTTATTATTTTTCACGCGTGATCGATATACGACTGTTTGTTTTGTTCATTAGGCCGTGTCAGGGGCTGAAGCCGTATAGATTTCGATTGATTCATGAAATCGCGTCAATCGCCCTTACGGTATTATATTCTACGGCGCACAGCGTAGCGTTTCTACCTACATGACACACGCGTCTTTCCATGCCGCGTTCACTCTATATATTCCTATACGTATAATGTTATACTTATTCGAGTACCAGCGATATTTCTTCAATGTATACAGTGCATTTCGATCTAAGCGCGAGCTGCAAAATGGAAGAGCGCGCATATATATATATATGGACGAGAGACGGAAAGAAGGTCAGAGCCGAGAGCGGAGAGAGATCAAAGAACTGATGCTGTCGGCTGCGCTGGCTGCTGCTGCGTGCGATGTACTTATCTATCTATATATATATATATAGGGAGAGAGAGAGAGAGAGAGAGAGAGAGAGAGAGAGAGAGAGAGAGAGAGAGAGAGAGAGAGATGAGGAGAAAAAATGAGAAAAAGAGCCAAAGAGTAGCCTCGTGGATACGCGGATACGTTATGTACGTCACCGCCGCGATCTGCTGTCGCGCTTATATACGCGCGTACGTCGCGGCTTCACGGACGAGTTTATAATATATATACTTATAAAACGCGCGTGTATGACATCCAACGTATAATCTATGTGTATATATATATATATATATATATATATATATATATATATATATAGCTTTTGTCACTTTGGCCACATGGAAAGATAGAGAGATGCATGCAGTTTTTTATGCCGTTTTATTGCCATTTATTATTTTACAGCGGCGCGACCAGCAGATGCAGTATCGCGGTAGCGGCCACTTAGTCACGTATATATGCTTCAGGCTCTCTCGGCTCTTTCAAAATCTTCCCCAGAAGCCGGAGGGATATTTTTAGATTGTTTTTTCTTTCTTTTCGTTTTTTTCTCCCTCTCTCTCTCTCTCTCTCTCTCTCTCTCTTTCTCTTGCTTAAATATAGATCTCTTTTATTCTTTTTGAGCTCGCGCGCACACCAGAGGGAGCGTGCAGCGCGCAACGCCGATGCCAAAAAGATGTTTTGAGAGATACACGCGTACAGAATATAATTAATACATAGTATCGACTATCGCCCGAGACAATTCGTACGATTCGCCTCGACGAACGTCATGAACCCAAAAAGCTTCGGAAAGATTACGATGCTCGTTGTCGCGTTTTCACTTTACGATGAGATACAAACTGTTTTCGCAATTTAGGATATATATATATATATATATATATATATATATATATATATATATATATATAGTTCCTTAATAATTTCACTAATATGATTCGAGCGTCTGTAAGAGCAGTCGGTTCGACTGCAAATCGAAACCTACAAAAAATTTGAATTCAATTGCTCAGTTCTGCGGCTCGTTAATAATTGTAGCAATAAATTAGAAGAATTATTTCATATATCACAGCGAATGGTTTCGTTTCGCACGAGATAATTTGCGATAATTTTGTTTTGGACTTTCGAAAAATTGTCTTATAAATTGCATAATAAAAGGAATTATAAAAATACAGGAAAAAATAGTTAATATATAGTGTGATGTATGTGTTTGCATATGCGGAAAACTTTGGTGACGCGACCTGTCAGATGGTCCAATTAATTTGGATTTTTATATTTTATTTTCTACGAGAATTATTGCAAATAAAAGTAGTCAGAGTGCGAGTATAATTAAATATTATATTGTTTAATAAAAAAAACTGTATGGCCGGTAAAAATATTTAATAAGTAAAGAAAAAAAATTATTAATCATATATATTCACAATAAATTCAAGTACTTCCTGTATTAATCGAGAATCTTTCATAATTAAAGTAATCAAAATACATGTGTGTATAGACTTCTTGAAACTTTTTATACTTTTATTTCTTTGGGCGCTGATTAATAATTTTGTAGTGGCTTTTGTCGAAAATAAAATTGTCATATAAATTAATAACCATAAAAATTATGGTTTTTCGAACTGATCTTAAAAAATTTCAAGCAATTGATGTAGCTACCATTGAAAATTATTCTCTATGAATTTCTTTTTCGACAAGCAGTTTTCTGAAACTTCTTTTCTGTTCAGCTTGACGTGAAAATTTTCAAAACTTTTTGCTTAAATATTGTTTAAACTGAAAAAAGTGCATCGTAGTATAGTAAGAGATACATTTCGAGGAAATCTACGATTTCTGTTTAAATATTTTTTAAACTTTCTTTATTTGCCGAGACAAATAGGAAAAACCACCAATATTTTCAATTTTGCCATTATAATTGTAATTTCTACTATCAAAGTTACTACGATATTTATAATTATTATCAGAATCGATAAAAATAAAATAGTACCTATTACATGGTTCATATATATATATGAAGTTTGATTATTATGTTCTCTTAAAAATGTTTATTCAGCTGTTTGCTATATAAATTGAAGATTTAAATCAAAATATAAGTAATAGTAGAATTTTCGAATTTTTGATTGTGAATTTCTAAATTTCTATGGTATAACATTCTGATTAATTAAAAAAAAATGCAATTATCCCTAATATAAATTTAAGTATTTTCGTAATAGAATGATGTAAAATCTGACAATCATGAAGGATAAAAGTAATATTGATAAGGCTTAAAACAATTCGAATTGAATTCTAATTGAGTTCGAGCCGCGCTCGAACCACGTCGAGGGGGGTCTCGATGAGCCCATGACGGTTCGCAGTAAAATTAAGACACCGCCTCGTATCGTATTTTTCAACTTTCGGATCAAATGTTCATTTAGCACAAATTAAAGCGATGTTAATACTTTTGTTTTGATGACAGCTACACCTCGCTTTACAAAGTTTTGACATCGTCGCGGTTTCAAAATGGATTAATCAAGAAATATATTCCTCGTTTTCCGACGCGGACCACGTAGCCATTGTGTGTTTTGTTTATCTCAGATTGTTGTTTATCATCTCACGTCGTATTTTGCAACTTTCGCCATGAATTAACGTTAAATTGTGACGGTAAATTATTTTTTTTTTGTCGATAAGAATAATCTCGCGTAAGATTATTTATCCATCTACAACGATTTAAAACTGTTCAATTGTGAAAAATCTTCTTCGTATTATGACCGTCAAATATTTCTCCTACAGTCGACTAGCATCCCCTTACAGAGATGTCGCACGTTAGAGTAAAATTTAATTATAATCTGAAGATTTGATTACAATAATTACAACAATACTAAGCCTCCTATCACGATAAACAATCGCTTAATAAATCTGGTTGTCGGTGAAATGATGAAAATTCCTCGGAAGATTGCAAGTTTTAGTCGTGAAATTCACTGTAAGCCGCTGGATATTGTAAGAACACATTCGCACGTGCCCATATTATTTTATGATTCTCTGCACACCACATAGACTGAGAATAATTGGTATGAATATTTACATTTTTTTTTAGTTTGGGCCAGACTCGGCTGATTAAAAGTAGTCCAATTATTCTTTGTAAAAAATTGCATTTTCTATAGTAAAATTGTTATAAAATGATGAATCCTACTGTATAAACTAAAATTGTTTGTAAATAGCAATTGAACCTTTTCGATAGACGCAATCTATCCCTAACTTTGCAAATAACGGTATTAAAGTTTCATATTACATTCCCCTCAGCGTGTGATAATGCTTACACATCTCTACCACCCGCCTGTGCATACGCGTGCATGTGTACACACGCGCGCGTACCCGTACCTACGTGTATACGGACAATGCTCACATCTCGCCCGGATTTCGCAAATATGCATTTTCGAGAGTCGCGACTTCTTTTCCCGCGACGAGGACTTATCCGACGTCACGATACGTTCGAAAGTGATGTATATAAATATCTGAGTGACGGCTGGAATTCCATGGAATCGTGTCTCCTCCGTCGCGGTTTTTCTCTCGCCAATCGGCGCCAAAAGAGAAATCGAGAGTTACAATTAATGTATTCAAAGTATATGTGTAATTAAGCATGGAATTAACATTTATATATATATATATATATATATATATATATATATATATACATACAAATAAACGAACCATCAGCCTATACCTACATTTATATATCAACTTGAAAATGTTCTTCTAACCCGATGTAAACGACAAGCTGATTTCGCGCATCGCGTAGCGAGTAGAGGCCGAACCGGATATACTGCGATCTTTGAAATTCCAGTTATATGTGTGCATATATATATACTGGATATCGTACGAGCTTTGAAACGATCGAGCCTGCATAATCGCTCTACGGCGAATTTACGTCGTATATTTGCGATAAAATTTTGTATTTTAAGCTCGCAGATCTCGATCATGCCCCGTTCGTAAGAAGCGAAAAAAGAAACAAAAAAAAAAAAAAGAAAAAACGTCACGCATACCGCAGACCCGGTCACCTTTTAACGCGTCGCGCAAGTTCACCGAGGTGCGCGTGAGCGTTCGTTTTTTTTTCTGCCTCGATGCTATATGCACGATTTTTTTTGTGCCGACTGAAACGAGATTGAAATTTCTTGAGAGGTTGACTTCAGAGGTGATCTCTCTATTTTATGCATAAGCGAAGTATTTTTTTTTTTTTTTACTTTCTACTACTCAGTTTATGATCGTAACAATGATTAATTAAAATTTTTTTCTTTTTACCAGCAGGTCTCAGCAAGATAAGTGACTTTGAGCTTCGAAAATCTTTCTTTCACACAATAGTCCGCGATTCGATGTTATTTTCAAGAAGTTACGGCGTTTAAAAAAAAAAAAAGAAAAACACTAAATAAACTTTAATTATGTGTTCAAAAACTTTATGTTGAGTGCACTTTGTAATCACGGTATCGCCCGAGCCTCATCCCTCTGCGATGACGAGCGAGCTTTTAAAAGAGATAACGATCTAAAAAGCCTATAGATCTTTCGCTCGCCAGGTATAATATATATAGAGGATGAGCGCAGTCTGGAGGTCGAACACGGCGCATTTTATATGCGTATTATATATTTGTCTTGTCGCGTCTATCGGGCACAATACACAATATACAACTGCGCATTTCCCTTATCTCTCCTTTACATATTTTTCGCCTTCTCCCTCTCCCTATCTCCTTCTCTCCTCCTCGTTTTCGTCTTCCCGCTTCGTACATACACTGCGTATCCACGCGGTCAGAAGACGCGCGCGCACCAATATAGCTCTTATCTTACGAAGCGCAAAACTGAAAGAAAGAAGAAAAAAGACACATAGGCACGTGCGCTGGCCCTCTCGCGCACTCCCTAAACACCCCGCGCGTAAATATCAATGTACATGTGCGGAGACATACCTCATGTCCAGGTACTGGTACACCGACGTGATCCCGAGGCTGTAGTAGACCGGCACGAAGACGAAGCAGACGACCGGGTAGGCAAGCAGCATGCCGTACAGGGTCTCCCACATCGCGCTGCCGCGGTAGAACAGCTCCGACGGATAGCCGAGGAACGAGCGGACCCCGAGGGTGCCCCGGGCGATCGACAGCATCATCGCCCCCATGGAGACGCTCGAGCCGGCCGCGAACACGTAGTCGGCCTTGGTCTCGGTCTTTTTCCGGGCGCGGAACTTGCCCCAGAGCGGGATCACGAACGAGACGGCGATGAAGGCGAGGAAGACGAGGTAGTCGACGACGAACGAGGACGACTCCATTGTGCGGCTGAGGTAGCTGGATACGCCGAAGGCTGCGTGGAGGAATAATGATATTTTATTTGTTAGATTCAAAAATATATGTTATATCGTAAATTTATGTGTGTGTGTGTGTGTGTGTGTGTGTGTGTGTATGTGTATTATAATATGCGCATTTCACGCGAAAGTTGTGCCGCACAGACGCGGAGCGGAGAGAGACAGGCAAAGACAGAGAGAGAGAGAGAGAGAGATGAGAGATCTTGACGCCGTGGGCAATTGTCATTGTAATATTCGTCTGCTCTCTTTGTTAATCTTATACTGGTGAGGGGGGAAAGGGGGGAGAGCTGCGAAGACGGCTTTATTCTTCATATATCGGACAAACGCAGCCGTCCGCGTTTGTGGAAACGGTAATATGCACGTCTCGGGCGTGCAGTTGCGAGGGAGGGAGGTCGCGCGCGCTCGGGACGAGTTCAATCGCGTGCCGGGCTTAATTCGCTTCTAGGCATATTATACGGACCCATCAGCCGTGGCTGACTGGTCGGGTGTCTATATTTTATATGCTGTACGTATGGTCGAAGCGACCGCCAGAGCTATTTACTTTCCAACGCGCGCGCGCGCGCAGAGTGAGACGGCGAGGTGTCGATAGGATTGGACTTGTGTGAATAAAATCATAATCAAGTTAAAATACTAATGAAAACCTTGATCGGTCTTACAGTTCTATTATAATTCTTATATAAAGATCGGTAATACAGGGATGAAGATTGTGTCATAGATTTTTAGTTCATTCCGAGAAGAAAAAGCGGAACATGTTCGACGCGTCGAATTCGGCTAATCGGGATACATGGATAGGTAAATTAATGGAGAAGTAGTCGGTTCATCCGTTTTTACCCATATCTTTCTTTGAGGACAGTTACGGTCGCAGCAATTTTATATTATAGATCTTTCTTAGGTGACGAAGATCAAGGACGAAGTTCAAGTGTCACTATATTTACAATTATATTAGTTTCTAAAGACAATCAAACGGATAAAAATATTATAGTTAGTTAAAAAAAAAAACAGTCAGCCTCAGAATTTTTAATCATTGATCACTTTTTTTAATTTGTCAGCATTTTTATAACAATTCATTCAATAGTACCAATAATCGTCTACCATTATAACAAAATATTTACTTGGCGTAAGTGAAATAAACTTTTCTTCCGTCGAATGAAGATGTTATTAATCGTAGAAAAATGACATAGTTGCTATACTATTCGAGGAAATATTTACTTCAATTCAGGTATTCTTAGCGTAACCAATTAGAAACGTGTTAATAATCTACATAAACTTCCATCTTACGTTTAAAAGTAAAAATTCCGTTGTGTGACTTTGCTAAAAGTAACACCAATTAAAGGATAAAATATGATCTAATGGGAAAATGCTGTAACTGTCAGCAAAGCAAAGTCCGACAGCTATTTATGGAATCGAGCTTCTGCACAGGGGTTCGAATTTAAATGTCAGAGCGTAAAAAACAGAAATTTTTATATAGATTGAGATGAATTCGAATTGACGACTTGACGAGTGATCTTATTATACTATGTAAATTTTCGAATTTGTTTTTTCTTGAAGATCAGTGTTAACGGAAGCGCATTTTCTTCCGAGAGACTCGTTCCGTTCGTTGAGTTTCCAAGCGACCGAGAAACAATACGCTGAACAACGGACATTTCCGAAATTTTTCTGAAAGTTCTGCAAAGTCACCGCACATAATGCATCGGTCATTTGTCATCTACTATATATAACACACAATGGCGCGAGAATGCAAAGAATTTTAATGGTGCACAGTTTGCTACGATTTTGCGGTAATTGTATCGATAAAGAAGTTGTATATTAAACACACTGATTAATTATATATACTTGTAGATTAAAAAAAATAATAAAAAAATAAAACTTTCCGAGGAATAATTAAGCAAATGACATAAAATATTACAGTTTTAATTCTTCGTTTGAAATATGTGTAACGTCATAAAAAGTTCAATTATCTTTTATACATATGTATATATATATATATATATATATATATATATATATATATATATATATATATATAGTTAAGTAATCCGAATGTCTTTTATAGCTCAAAGGCATAAAGTGACTGATCGGTAAATAACTATCGTGTACTAATTAAGCGCGTTATACAATGCGGCTATTACATTTTAACGATTAAAATTATTTTGGCAGTCCATTGGAAAGGCGATATTGTTGAATAATGTATTGGGTATTATCAAAAAGTAAAAGATAGAGGGACAGGGGGGGCTTTGGAAAATATCATTTTGATATAGATATTATGCGCACCAACTCTAATTAAAATCACATATAGATTATTATTCAACGTATTTCGCGTTATTCATTTTTTTTTTTAATAAAAAATTATCTATATTCCATTGAATTCTACAACAAATTATTTTTAATATTAGCTAGTTTTCAAGTTAAAAAAACTGCCTAGTCATTCGTTTACTCAATAAAACAGGACGGTTTTGCTTTTTAGACAATAACTCTTTGCGAGCGTAATAGAGATACATATAAATATAAAAAAAGAGAAAAATAAGTTATATATATATATATATATATATATATATATATATATATATATATAAATATAGTAATAATTTAATTCGTATAAAATAAATAAATAAAACAAAGATATAAAGGACATTAATTTATTTTGCCGCGGATAATGCATTTACTTCCGAGGATGCAGATAATTTTCGAAAAGTGATGCATCGATGTTTGTGCGGTGCGTGCGCGCGCGCGTGTGTGTGCATGCCCGTTCGAGCACGAGATAAAATTGAAACGAGTATATATATATATATATATATATATATATATATATATATATATATATATATATATATATATAAAACCGAGACAAAAAAAAAACAACGAGTATTGTACTAAAACGATATATAGAAATTTGCATAACTACTATTCTAAGAATATACCGAACGCTTGTATTAACGGATATAGAGATTCAAAATATAAGCGCGCCGAAGATTGAGATTTTTTTTTGTTTTCAATCTCATCAGTAGGTTAATATCAAACGCTATGTCCATTATTTTTTTGTTTTCTTTTTATACACATTGGAAAAATTGCTCATCGACGTATGTCTCTTTAGAAATTACGCCACTCGCTGACAATAACAGTTTCCTCGTTAACGAGTATGTTAACAATTCCGCGTCGGCGGGTCAAACGCGGTATGGGAGGGGAGAGGAAGATAAAGACGGTCTAAAAGTTTTTCGCGTCTGTCTGAGAAAAGGGAGGCAGGGAGAGAAAGAGAGAGAGAGAGAGAAAAGAAATTGGCACCGCCACCGTTTTCACGGGTCACGTGACGTTTCTATTCTGGTTTCGACAGCATATATAGACTGCAGATGCTGCTCATGCCGCTGCGGTTGCGCGCACATAAAGGATTTATAGTAGGATAAGTATAATAAGAGGAAGAAGCTCCCGATGTTGTGCCTCGGCGATTCTGCAACACTGACACCGCGGGTACAAAGAGTATTGGCATAATATATGCATGTTATGCCTCTTTTGTCATTTTTCACTTTTTCATTTCGGTACGTTTTAATAAATTTATCGCTTTTTTTCCTCGAAATATTCAGCCATGTCGGGCATTAACTTAGCGGTTCGGATATTGTTAATAATGGAGATTGTTACAAAATCTATTGAGCAGAATAATTAATTCGAATTTGTGACTTTGTATTTAACGATCGAAATGGTTTGTGTGTGTGTGTGTGTGTGTGTGTGTGTGTGTGTGTGTGTGTGTGTGTGTGTGTGTGTGTGTGTGTGTGTGCGCGTCCGTTAATGATAGATTTTAGAAATGTCGCGATAAATTCCCTCTCACTTTTTTTCCTCGAATCACTGTTCGACTGTTAATCGTAAAACTTGAAAATGAGCATACAATTGTGTTGTGGTATAAAATCAACTATATAAATTAAAATATAAATAAAATTGTTTAAAAAAAAAAATTTTTTTTGAGTAAAAATACAACATTTCTTATTTACATTATATTACGGAAACTCCTCAAATCATATACATAGTTTCTACATTGGAAAAACTATAGAAAAATTTCCAACGACAAAATAACGGATTATTTTTGGTTTCATTTTTATTTAAATAAATAATTTTGGTGCCGCAATATCTGAATAATTGGCATTGATTCCTGTTTTTTTTTTTTTTTTTTCAAGCGTCATCTATTCGCGTATATATACTAGATCTGCAAAATTCAATACCTTCGCTATTCATGTTTCGGGATCGATGCACTTATTAGATTTGTCAGTTTTTCTGCCATGAATGAATTATTCTCGATTTTGTCTAAAATAACTGCTACGCAATTTAATTCACTGTCACGTATTTTATTGAAAAAAAGATTTTTGCAATCCTAAATATCGCTATACTATATTGTACTTTTTTTTGTCGATTCGAAGTTGATTGGAAATAAATTTCAAAACAGGGTTGCACAGAAAAAAAACGCTTGATCAATCGATCTTTACTGGTCTACGATCGAAAAAAGTTACAATAAACTATCCATATTTCCGATCTCAAAATCAATGTTATATCTAATTAATTTATCTTCGTCGCCGCGCTTGCTTAAAGGTTTAACGACCTTTGAACGCTCGTTCCATTACTCAGATATACTTGATTGTATAGATCGATAGATATAAAAATGTATATATATGTATGTATGAAAGCGCGAATCGAATATTTACGCCCATTATCATTGCCCAATGCTCGAAAATCTTATGCAGCCAATTGCATAATGCATAAAATATAAGCGATTTTATACGAGGTTCGATACGCGCTCGAGCGCGCGCAATGTCACAGTTCGCGCGTGCGCCGCGCGAGCGCTTGCACTTTTGTGTGGAAATTGCGAACGCTCCAGGGGGATAATATATAACGTTCTTTTTTCTTCTTCTTTATCTTAGGTCTTTTTTTTCTGTCATTCTATTCGTTCGCCGTCTTCTTACCCAGAGAAGATTTTCCATAAAGTACTATTTATGCAAATCGATCGGTAATAAGAATTCAATCGGTTTACCGCTCTATGGAAAACGGGAGATGCGAACAAGAAGAGGGCAACGAAGAAGAAGAAGAAGATGGCGATGAAGTAGGAGGATGAGAAGAAACGAGGAGAGCTGTTTTATGCTAATATTCCTGTTTCCTTTTTCTAAGTGAAATGAACTATAAATAAAGACACTGGTGCTTCGGGACAATGTTGTTTTCTTGTATTCGTCGAAAGAAAAAAAAATGATGAAAAAAAAAACAGAAACTTGAAATCGACGAGTCGAGAGAGGTTTTTCGATATTCGAACGCCCGCCGCGAAATATTGATCGAATATATTTATATATATATACACAGACACACACGACCCGCTGATTCGTATGCAAACGTATACTATTTCAATGATAATTTATATGTGATAACGATGGAATTAAGCACGAACCAGTATAATTATATATATATGCGAACAGCAGGAATGAAATATATATATATATATATATATATATATATATATATATATATTTATATATGTATACATTGGCATAAAACTTTCTGTCCTCGTGCAGAACCTGCTTCGCTGATAAAAATCATACACGAAGCAAAAAATATCTCTTCGTATTTTTCTGCCTACTTTCCTATTCTACCTCGTACGCATTTTTGTTTATACACGACCCTCATTTCGCCATCCATAAAATGTATATATATATATATATATATATATATATATATATATATATATATATATATGCTATTATAATTAATAACACGCACACACTTTTTGCTTTTTAAAACGAGAACAGCAAATATTTCCAATCTTGTTTTGTAGGAAAAAGTATTGAGCAGAAAAAAAATATGCAGCACATACCGGCGGCTAGCTTTCGAAACTCGCGGGCGTATTGGGAAGCTTAAGGGTGTGGTGAGTCCCGGAAAAAAGAAATCGGATCGGCAATGCACGTTTCATTCCCAACTAAACCGATTTCTCACTCCCGCGCGCCGAGCAGGGGGAAGCAAAAAAGTCCCAATATTTCCGATCTCCTCGTTCTCGAATCGGCACACCGATCTGTATATACTTGTGCAAATCGGTAAATAAAAAATAAAAAATAAAAAAAAGGAAGAAAAAAATCCACGATATGTTATTAAACATTGAAGAACTCACTGGTGAACACTGAACGAAACAAAAAAAAACAAGAACTTCTTTAGAAAATCGGCACTGTTCTCTTGCTGTTTGCTGCTGGCTCCCGCTGCTGCTGCTGCTGCTGCGTCGAGCGGCGTTTATAAACTGAGCGCACTTGCACACGCAGAGAGACGGAATGAGAAAGAGCGATATAGAGAGGGATATATAGAAAGAGAGAGAGAGAGAGAGAGAGAGAGAGAGAGGCGTCTGTCCGTCGTCGTCGGCGCGCGATGTCTCTCCGTCGGGGAAAGAGCTGAAACTGGATGGCGAACCGAACCCGCGCGCGGCTGCTTGCACTGCCAGAGCTCTCCCGGCGCGCGATATCTGTATATATATATATATATATATATATATATATATATATATATATATATATGTATGTATGTAATGCGGTGGTGAACCACCGCGCGGACTTCTCGGGCGTGTGTAATATAGCGACGATCGGCGGCCCTCTGTCTATCTTCCTCCCCTCTCCCCTCGCTCGCTCGCTCGCTCTGGCTCCTTCTCGAGATAGCGCGATGATGTTCGCCAGCTACAGAAGGCGCGACTATGCGTGTATATGAAACGGGCTCCGTGGGAGATGAGCGAGGAGGAGGAGAAGGAGGCGGAGGAGAGCGAGCGAGATAGAGTATAATAACCCCGCGCCCGTGTAGACAATTATATAGTATATACACATAGCATGCAGTTCGAATGATGCGCGCGATCGGTACCCATGCACACATAGATACGATACACATATTGATACGAGCATGCATAGAGTTACATACATACATACATACATACATACATACATATATATATATATATATATATATATATATATATATATATATATATATATGTAAGAAGCGCAAACAACTGGCCGAAACTTTGCGACAGACCTTACAATACTATGAGCGCTTGTCTATTTTGTTATCCCTGGCGGCGAGGGTGGGGTGCGGTGACTGACGTAAGACGAACGGAGGGAAGATCCAGTGACTTGATAGTGATGTTCGCGGAGACTCAATGAGTTTCCAGAGAAATCGGCCTGTGTCTATATAATACTCTTGATATTCGTTGTCTCGGGGACACACAAATTTTTCTTGATAAAATTTTTTTACAAAATTTAATTTTAATTTGGCGATTTCCAAATTTCCAAGATTTCCAGTTAAATCGTTATGGATTTGATAGAAGTAAATAGAGATAAAGTTATATTAGGTTATATTTTTAAAAAATATTAACATCATCCCTGAACGACATCTTTAAGTAACTCCTCGTGACGTTTTATATCTTATATCGGGAACAAAAATCGTTTATACGAAACCTGGTGGTCAGATTTTTCACTAACGGAACACCAAACCTTGACAGTATAGCAGCCTTCATACTATTCATTTATTTATTCTCGATTCTAAACTAATCGTTATGGAGGTTACAGAGTTTGCGGAACGTAGAAAAACTTCTTACGATGCTGCTGCAGCGCAGTCAGCGATTGTGAAAGTAAATCGGGTGACAAATTATCGGCAAGTTTTTCACGCCTTCCCGAGACCAAACGAGCGCTTGGTAAACAGACGGACATAGCTGCGGTCGGCGCATCGTAAGAGAATAGCAGCTGCGGTACAGACGATAATACGGCAGCTTTGCCGCAATTTCCAGCAGAATAATATTTCTTATAGTTTTCAGACTCCGTCGAGTGAAATGGTCTTTCAAGTAATTCAACGACGTGAGTTATTCAAAGTTAAGAAAAAAAAAAAAAAAAAAAAAAAACAACTGCTCCGTACTTTTGCGCACGCAACAAAGCTATTTGAAATTTTGAGAAATAATTTGAACAAACAAATAGTGAATTATTTACAAAAGATCGAACCGTTACGTGTCGACTTCGCGACGATATACTGCCAAGTTGGATGATTTTAAACGACGATGATGCGAGGTGCTCATTCTCTCGCTGCTCGTTCTTTATTTTTATTGATTATTTATGAATTTGTCTTAAGCACTCGTCGAGCGTGAAGACGGATTTGTTTTTTTTTTTTTTTTTTTTGGTTTCCTGGAAAATCGAGTAACTCCAAGGAAAAATAAAAGTAAAATAATATCACGTGGTGCTTTGCTTATTATATCTATATTTATGAGATTAATAATGATACACGAACTTCACCATATGTAATACGATTATATACAATAAAAATATTGATCGCGCTCTAACTTTTACGGCAAATAGGAAGCTTTAATCGCGCCACAGAAGCCATAGATAATTTTTGAAATCTATTTAGGTATAGTTCCCCGGCGATTGCGGAGGCCCCCCGTTTCTCAGGTCGCCGAAACAAGTATGCTCGCTCTTTGCCGCGCTGGTCGTGCGGCCGCGGTAACTTTTACACACTCGCTCACACACATGCGCGCGCCAGCAAATATATCTATCAGCCTCCTTATCGTCAAGCAAGTTTCTCCTTCTTCCCTCCGTACACCTCTCTCTCTCTCTCTCTCTCTCTCTCTCTCAATATATATATATATATATATATATATATATATATATATATATATGTCTCTCTCTCGTACATAAACACATACACACGCGCGCGCATCCCTCTTTCTCGGCTGATTTTCCACTCTCCGTCGCGTCAGCGCATCATCCGCGCGGCCATCGCCAGTCCACGCATCAACCGCGGCCTCGGTCTGTTTATCTTTTCCTCCCCTCCCTCCAGCATATATATATATATATATATATATATATATATATAATCTCGGAGTCACGGGGCTCCTTCTCCTTCGTAGCCGTGCGCGCGCGTCGCAGTCGCCTCGATGAGGTGTCGCGTCCGTTCCCCATGTCGTCGGTCCCTCTTCGACTCTCAGCCATATAAATGTGTGCATATATAATGCGTTGGATTTATAAATGTGTATATATCCAGAAAGGATAAGATGATGGCACCGGGAATTTTTTTTCTTCGCTTTCTGCCCCTCCCCCTCTCGCTCTTTCTCTCTCCTTCTCTTCCCTCGTGCAGTTCTTGGGGACGGCGCGGCGCGCGAGAAATTTTGCGAACCGCGTCGCGGAGCATCTCACGTCTGCAGCGCAACCTTATAAATATAGCAACGGTGACCGAGACATTTTCATATATCTTTCGCCTTGGTCTATATAAGCGATCAAGGCGGAGCTGGATTTTCAGTAAATATATATATATATGTATATACAGACTTCTGAATTATTACTGAAAACATCGGAGTTTGTTTTTTATGGTGACAAGTGTACGCAGCTGGGCACACACAGTCGACATTTCTTTAATTTATATATGCACATATATATGTGATAACTGTAGCGATTCGCTTAAATGATATACGTGTTATTGCACTCGGTATCGGAAAATTTCCAGCCGTTTCAGCTGAGAGGCGGAGGGGAGAGGTTAATTTGGACGGAACGCCGGGAACGCCGGCGTATACTCTTGTCAGGATTCTTACCATCGCGGCCTGTATTGGAAAATAAATTTAGGCAGAAAATTAGGAATGTAATTCATCTGATTTATAATGTTTGACCAAATTGGAATAAAGTATGAATGGAATAAATTTACTTGGGCAGGGGGAGGAAGGTTATCCTCCGATTATCGAATAGATAGTCAATTGAAATAATTCTTTTGCAGGCAAAAAACGAACGTTGACAAATTAATTAAAAAATATCTAAAAATCAGTTTCTTCAATTGCTTACGTTCGAATATGACGGTACCAATTTTGATATAAAATCTAAGAGTTATCATAAATTCTGTTATGTTAAAAAGTTAAGTGAAAATATTGTTTATTGTAAACCATTTTGTAAATCTTTTAATTTATATATATATATATATATATATATATATATATATATACACGATAATATAATAATATTTACGATAATATAATAACACTTCGAATCAAGTAATTTAACACTCGAATTTATGACTTCAGTGACCAAAATTTTTACGCGATGCTTTTATACACAGGAACTTTTTTTTATCTTCCATCCTTATTGCGGATATAGGCGTCAATTTCTTTAACATATGCGCTATTTTCCTCCAGAGACAGCAAAGCTATCGAAAATCTGATGTATTTGTATATGTGTCATACATGTAGACTTATGAAAATTTCCGCCTATGCTCATATATAAAACGAACTCTCGACGAACGATTCCATCGCCGCAAAAATAATAATTGTTTTTAACCTCAACGACTGCCGTCGTTCTTTTTTTGCGGAACGTTTTCCTCCGTCTCGGATGCCAATCTATATATATATATATATATATATATATAATTCGAATTCTGAAAATCCGGGGAAGGAACTATTATATACAAAAATTACAGTTATATATATATATATATATATATATATATATATATATATATATATATATATATACATATGACGATCGTTTTTTTTTTCACTAATTGATAAATTTGTAACGAAGTGCTTATGCACGCTTTGGGGATCGCTTATTAACGCGGCGATGGAACTTTTTTTTCTCCGTCAGAAGGCTACGAAGCATTTTGAGTTATGCGGTTAAAAAGTAATAAAAACTAATTGGCGCGATGCTCGAGCCCGGGAATGCGAGCGGCGCTGATTGTTACTGGGAGACTCGAAATAATTTTCCCCTTAGCGCGCTCTGTAAGTGTTTTTTAAGTACTCTATAAGCATATATTTATACGTGTATATAATATATCTATATAAAAAGAATAAAATTTTAACAATACATCATCTTCATCAGCACTTTTCTCCACTAAAGGTTTCGAGTTAATTTTTAGTTTAACCATATATTACTATCTGATTTTTATCGTATACGCAATTAAGCTCAAATTTATATTTAATGTGACTGTTAATTTGGAAAAATTTTCCACAGTCTGTTATTGGCTCCCTATATATTATATTTATTTGTTAATACTCGCTTACAATCATCTATGTTCTACACATATATTTTAAAATATATAAATAAATTTATTTTCAAATAACTGGTTTTTTGAACTAGCTTTTAATAATTTTTTATAAAAGTTAAAAATAGAGCAATTTATTTTTCTATATATATATATATATATATATATATATATATATATATATATATATATATATATATGAATATGTACATTGAGCTGTTTAAGTAGTTTGAAAAAGTTAACATTCAGCAACAACAACGCGCGCGCGCGCGCACACACTCGTTCGCACACGTTAGTCATCGGCACGAATAATATCGCGTGATAATTTCTAAACCAAATGTCTGCGGTAAACAGATTCTGGTTATACCCAACGCGCCTATAATAATAAATACTATATAATTATAATGAGAGTATAGTGTAGAATACATAATTTAGAAAAATTGAATTTTGCGCTAATGTAAAATCCCAGGGGAATGAATTATCAACGTAAACGCACAATTCTATAGTAAAATTTTCAAAAAATCAGTACAACAATAATTATTTAATAAATTTACTCGATCTTTCCACACACACACCACACACACACACACACACACACACACACACACACACACACACACACACATATATATTATATATATATATATATATATATAAACGTTATATCTACGCACTCTTTCATTTCATCCGGAGGATTCGCGAGGTGTATCGGCGCTGATGATGTCTCTTTTTACTTTCTAAAATTCTCAACGTCGTAAGTTGCCGTAGAATATATATATATATATATATATATATATATATATATATATATATATATATATATATGTACATATATTTCGAAACGTTGCAAAAGCTGTCGATCGGGAGACGCTGAAAGTTTCGTTTCGTACGACCTGTGGATTGCGGAAAGCAAAAAAAAAAAATACGCGGGTCATGGATCTTCGCTCACCTTACGTACATCTCGCTAAAACAGCTTATAGAGCTGTAAAAAAAAAGGATTTCCAGACAACGCCGAGGCGTCCGAATTGCGAACTTAATCAATGCCCGTGAACGCTTCGAAAATCGTGTTCTATACGGCAATATCGAAGCGTTCCCCCATATTTTCCGACCGACTGCCTATTTACGAAGAGACGAATGAGTGAGTCATACGCTAATAAAGAAGGAGGAGGGGATCAGGAGGAATGATTTGCGTCGATGAGCTTCATAATCGCTGTACCTTATTTTTTTTATCACGCATTCGTAATTCTTCGAATTTCTCGTAACGTTCTTCTTGAGGATCTTAATTAATTATTTGCAGTTCTAATAACTTATGTATACGCACTGTTTTCCAAATGATTAACACGTACTCACTCAAACACGCCCACACACGCGAACATACACACACACACACACACACAGTGTCGGTAAAAATTTTCACCGATCCGTCCAATAATTATACGTTTGTCTATAATATGCATATAGAATGCACAAAACAATTGGATAGCCGACAATGTTTGCCCGCGATAAAATTTAGTTGTAACATATCACCGTGACAGGATATTATCCAAACACCAACTAATTATTGCGCAAGAGTGCGAGGTGTATATATATGTAAGCTATTATACCGGCAGACGAAGCCTGGTCAGGACGAGTTTGATGTTTCTCTTTAAACTCACCGAGTTCACGCTTCGAAGCGGACGCAAAATTATATATATATATATATATATATATATATATATATATATATATATATATATATATATATAATATACCGAGTATAGTTTTATACACTTAACTCGTCCTTTTCATTTTCTTCCTTTTTGTTGGCGTGGATTTCTTTTTTTTCTCTTCATGCGAACGATATTTATTGCCACGTATTCAATATATTTCAAGAGAAGAGAGAACGTTGCGTAAAACAAAAATTAAATATACAGAAATTCGGAGGCGTTTGCGTATGTATGTTTGTATGTGTGTATATATATATATATATATATATATATATATATATATATATTTAATTTGATAAGAAAATGTATATAGTATATGTAAATACGTACGAAGCGAGCGATTTGCGGATATCGCAGTCGCACGATTAGCTGGGCAAATGTACATCGATGTGCTATTTTCCAATTATTGTACATATTCGAATTTCCATGAATTTTTATGTATATGTATATATCTGGATAGTTCGCGTATAGCTTCACTATATATGGAATTCCTGCTATACTTCGAGGGAAGAAATCGAAGAAATACATAACAATATTTGCTGAGAAAAAAGCCGAGAAAAAGAAGGAGCAGAAGTGCGGATCCGATCGTGAACTTTTGTGCGCGTTGCGCAAAAAACCAACGAAATGCGGCCTATAATGCTAATCCCGAAAAGTCTGCATTGTAAATTCATAAATATGTATAAGTCATTCAAGGACCACTTTTCAATTTTTTGAATTTGAAACAATATTTTTGAAAGATAGTCTCTCTGTCTCTGCTCCCATCTCTCTTTCTATCTTTCTCTGTTTCACGTCACAAAAAAAAAGCTGTGTGACAAATCGAGCTCGTCACTGTTGTCTCGAACAATGCGCGAATCGTTCTAAAAGTGTTATAATACTGTGTTACGCAAATTTTTTCATAAATATAGCCAGCGCAATTGAAAAGAAAAAAAGCTCACATTATTATAACAACGGAACGAACCGGTGTCAACCGGTATTTTTTTTTTTTTAGAAAGGGCACGTGACGTTCCAAATATATATTTCGTTGTTATATACAAATTATATATGTACATATGTATATGTAAATATGTGTATATATATATATATATTTTTTTTTTTTCGCCTATGGCTGTAAACTATCGCGGTGATCCGGGCGCTGTTATGGGCTGTGTACGTGCACGTGGAAATTGGCGAATATTATGTGCAGATCCGCACGTATTACCAGAGGCGCTTCTTTAGCTTCTTATTCGGCGTGTATATATATATATATATATATATATATATATATATATATATATATACAGCGTGGCCTGATGGAAAACGTCATCAGGAGTTTGTTATTACGTCAATTTTTCGCGCGCTGGCGATATGAAGGACTATAAAGACTGAGCGCTCATCAACGACTAAAGGATCGAAAATTTTTGATAAAATGTTCCTTTAATTGACTGAATTGTGACATCACGATGCCCATTCGAGAAGGAAATATCCATATTTTTAATCACTGCACTACCAGTTGTTGGCGTATATTAATATAGTATTCTCTTGTAAATTTTGGAGGAAACGCAATTCAATAATTTTATGCTTATTTAATGTTTTATAGCAAAATTTACGCAGAATAGATAATAGAAAGACGCGTGAATTTTGGAATCTCTGCTATTAATCTCGGTGTTCGTATGCATTTTCATTTGTACTATGAATTGGATGAGATTTCTATATACGAAACGAATAATGAACAATATAGAAGGATCTTAAGGATTTTGGAAATTTTATTTATTCATTTGCATTTATTATGCCACGTAAGGTTTGAAATTGATTTACAGCATAAAAATATCCCGCAAAACACGCGCGTTTGCCAAATATTCAACTGGCAAGCATTTTCATGTTATATATATATATATATATATATATATATATATATATATATATATATGTAGATATATATAGATATATACATAATATTCCAGCTCTACATCGATTCGTTTCTCAATTACGAGGTACCGTTATACGAGTAAGCGAATACAAATATAACTCGAGATATTTATGTATATGGGGAGGGCAAAAAAAAAATATATATATATATATATATAAACGCGCATATTACAACTTTTTACTGAGCCTCGCGCGATTGCTCGCTAATGTAGCATATATAATTATAATTGTATGCCGATCCTGCTTTTAAGGGGCCGTTATCGATCCCGCGACAAATAATGCGCATTATGACCGTACGTCGCGCGCATGCATAATTAGTTTCGAAATATTCATCCCGATCCTCCTTTTTTCTGCTCCCTCGCTGGCACACACACACACACACACACACACACACACACACAAGAGAGGAGAGAGAGAGAGAGAGAGAGAGAGAGAGAGAGAGAGGCTGCACGCGCGCGCAGACGCAGAGTCTAAAGTCTTGCTCCAATCTTTTCTGGATTAAATTAAGTTAAACTATACTAAACGGGGCCCACCAAAAACTTTCCGCTAATGGGAGCGAGTGGGAAAACGCGCTTTTACAAGTTCTAATGGCGAACGCTTAGCTCTGTCCAATCTTTCTCTCTCTCTCTCTCTCTCTCTCTCTCTCTCTCTCTCTCTCTCTCGCTTCGATTTATGCTAAATATACCTGCACCGTGGCATCCATGATTTTACTACTTTTTAGAAAAACAGACCATTAGCATAATGGCGAGGGCGGCGGCTTCTTTTTCTGAATACAATCTCGAACGACGCCACTTTAAGAGCCCTAATGGCCGACGACCTGGAGCGGCAGGTGTAATTACAATATAACAATAATAATAATAACAACAAGCGTGTGTATTTATTTTTGCGTGTCCCTTAAAATTTTCATTGTAAATCGTTGAATTGCGTATATGCATCAGGAATAACCACTTAACATTTGTATGAATGTTACGGGATTTGATGTGTGTAAAATATATTATGTACAATAAATCTATAAATATATATATATATATATATATATATATATATATATATATATATAACAGTAAAACAACAATTACAATAATAACAATAATAATCACGATGAAGACGATGATGATGATAAAAAAAAATTAATTTAATAATGAATAAATGTTCCTTAACCGTTTTGAGTCGAGACTGATCCTAACGAAAATCAAAAGAGCCTAACGGAAAAAGGGCACGAATTATAAAAAGCGTGAATTACTACATTAGACTGAGATCCATACGGAGAGATTCATAGAGCAACGCAGCGTGTGCACGTCGTGTTGTGTGGCACCGAGATCGTCACTGGCCGATTTCATTTCGTTCGGGATAGATAATGGCCACCGTAGGGGGCTTTGGGGGAGGGGGAGTGAAAGAAATGAAGATAAACGTAATATATAGATACGTTTTATATACGTGCTCCCATCAAAAGATCTAGAAAATCCTTTAGGGATAATGGCACTTCCTGATATTGCCGAACTTGGCGTACATTATAGTATTCATATCGGTAAAAAAGGTCCGTTTAAAGTGTTATTATGTAAGATACGTTAAGTGATCTAATTTAGTTTTTATAAAAAAATAATGTTTATAATTTAGTTGGTATAGAACGTGTGTTGTAAAAAATTTTAATAGAAAAAAATTGTTATGTAAATTAAAATGACATTAATAAAATTTATGGCTGAAATGATCGGTGAAAGAAAAAAAATTTATACATTTTAAGACTGTCGTTCCTATTGTCACGAAATACTTTTTACCTTCACGTTCGTTCTTCTATCTATTTTCATCGGTATATATAATCATCTCGCTCAGTATTCGCTTATTATACTTCTATTATCATAAAGTCCAGCAGTTATTCTTTCATTATTGAAATATGATTAGGTCACGAATCTATATGATTAGGGGCAGTCGAAGTCAATTTTTACGGATCAATCAAAAAGTACTCTTTTTGTAATAATATTATATATAAACAGTGAAGTTTTGAAAATTTTCAACAATTATGCGCTTTATTTAGGCTATTCTAGATTTCTGCACAGTTTCGAGTATAGAATTCATCAAACACTTTTAAAAAGAGAATCTTTTGACATTTTCAGAATCAATACACGAAACATCTGAAATCTGTAATATTTCCTTTTCTGTATAAATTTGCGTCTGGACTTGTGCAAAAACAATTTTTCGCAGCTCGGATTTACTTCGGATTTACACATTTATACCTCGAAATGTATCTATTCCAATTGAATGTTAGGTATTTTAAAATCAGAGCTTTTAATAAACGCTAATATCTAAATGCTCAAGAGGGACTTTATTGATGCAAATCGAGGCTCGACAACCGAGACGAATTCAATTGCAGCGCGAGTTCAGTTTTTTCCGAAGGATATAGCACGACGAGATGGATGTGTTGTATGGATCTTCCCTGTATCCCCCATTAATTGCATGATATATGTATATACATGTGTGAGTAACAGAGCAGTGACCTTTTATCCGACGAAGTGCAGTGACCTCCGCTGACGATGATCGCCTACTTTGTTTTCCATTATAATGCGTAATACCTAAATTGCCCAAGACGTATACTGTAATTCCTTTTTTCTATTATGCTTGAAAATAAATAATATCTATGTATTATGCATTGTTGATGAAAACAATGACAAGCATTATCTTGCTCCGGTCTATATATCTAATTATCGCATACTTTATATTCCGATATCTCTATATCTATACTCGGATCTCGACCGTTAACGTAAACGCAATTGTTTTGCGTCCGCTTCGTATATGATTTGGATAATAGATAGAGTCACATACAATCTTTTATCGGCAGCTGTTTTAAAAAGATTCGTAAAAAGTGAGATCACAAAAATACACACAATAATCAAAATATCAATTTTTCCACTTCTTTATATAAATTTATAGAATAAACATGAGTACTTTCAATATCGTTTGAATACCTACGTAATTAGTGAACATCAAAGCTCCTCGTGTTTTCATATATATATATATATATATATATATATATATATATATATATATATATATATATATATATATGTATACATTCAAAATCAAACATGTTTATATCTCTTGTGCATTCTGTTCAAATCATATAGTTGTGAAAAAGACTATATGATAAACAAAAGGAGGTAATGGAATTTACGATAAGTTACTGTAACATATACAATGTTTGATATAGAGTCGAAAATATTGACGAAAATATGGATCGGCGAAATCTTTCTATACAGTATGAAGAAAGTACACAAATATATAAAAAATAATCAGTAGATTATCGAACTCGTGGAAATGAAATAAAGTATGATATTAAATAAATTTATATAAGTTAATATGCCTACTAATTTCACATAGATAGAAGAATAAATATAGAAGCTCCGAGGTACAATTCTTTTTTATATTATTTTTCTTAATTTTATTTTTTCTTCATATATTTTTACTTCTATCCCATGTACCGATGGTAAATAGATCAATAAATAAATAGATGATAAAAGAGCCATTAGATGCCTCGAATCTCGCGTGACACACATTAGCCACATTTTTAAGATCTCGCCTGTATCGCGCCGCGCTTGCGTTAAATTTCGGACAAGCAATGTAAAATTTATCGCTTTCAGTTGAAATATTAGAGATTGGCACGATTTCCTAAATTTGTCCCCCAAATTGTTCTAATGTGTATATTGACAAAAAAAAAAAAAAAAAACAAATTTATGGATGCTCCAAGTCAAAACTGGCGATCGAAAAACTATTTGGCTTTAAGATAATACGTCAACGCTGAACGTTATGTTAGTTAGCAGAGTATATGTCTATACTTAAAGAAGCTTAAATTTCTAATGTATTAAATTTAGAAATTTTATTCGATCAGTATTAAATTGTACATATATACGTACAGCAAAAAGAATTTTATTTAAGGGTTTTCGACTGCTTTTTTATACGGACTGAGTAAAAAGTGTTCTGTTTTAAACAGTATAACAATGTAAATACTAAATTATTGAAAATTTTAGTCAATTATATCCTGCATGTAAGTTTATTTTATATCATTAGAAAGTCTCAAGTAGATTCGTCAAGCGTTATAGAAATGACAATGTATTTAACATTGTAGCAATACAATATGCAATGAAAATATTGAAATTATATTTTTCTTTTTATACGATTTGACGAATATTCTTGAAAATTTGTAAGAAATGTTAAATAAATGTAAATAAAGGACCTAGTATCGCTTAAAATGTGCAATAACGTAATCCTTAGATATAACATTATTAAAAGCATATAGTATTATTTGCTCGATCGGTTCGGCATCCCCTTGACTATATGTTAATTTAGACACTCTGGATGCGGAGGAAACGGAAAGATTATTATTGGCTATTAACATGTTTGAATTAATTTTAAATTGTTATCGGTACTACTTTTAAAATGAAGAGATTAACAAACATGATGGGAGAATTTGAAATTTGGACTCGTAGCTATTTCTTGTGATACTATGATGTTATAGAAGAAAATAACTTATTGTCTGGACACTTCGATAAATATATGTATATAAAAATCTGACAATTTTTCCTTACCTCAAAAAAATACTTCCTGTAAGATATCCGGATTCTCTGTTTTTCCCGACTCCACTTATATTGTTGAAGTGAAAAAAAAAAAAAATAGTGCGTATTGACGTTATAATTAATCACGTTTACTATATTAATCACCGACAAGGATCATAGAATACAATAAAAAAAAATACCAGCTTCAAGATAAATGGATTTGAGTTTGAGGAATAATAATAATAATATTAATCGTAAAAAAATAGCAAGAAGCAACAGAATGGATAAAAACAGGCGGCTCTCGCACTCGCCTCGGTCGAGACTGTGAACAAACAGTGGCGCGCATCATCCATATAACCGAAATATTAAGCTTGATAATGAATGGGATAAAAGGGGAGGGGGGGAGATAAAGCATCCAGGGGACATTTGCTCATTATACGATCCGAGACAATTGCCGTGGAAATTGCTGCAGGTTCGATCGGCTTTTCTTATGACGAGGAAACGAGTTCTGAATATGCCCTTGTATATTAACTCGTATGTATAATTTTTTTTTTTTTTTTTTTTACACTTTGCACCAGTGCGACTTGGCTCGCGCATTATGAATATTGCGAGAAATTTGTATTCCAAGGCTTTGTTTATGACGAATTATGGATGCGAGCGAAAATGCACTAAAATTGATCAAACATTTTTTTTTTTTTTTTGACGCGTCTGTAAAGAGCACGCGAGATCGTAAAACAGGATCCTCCATTCGTTGGATATTATTCATCGACGGAGGAAAATACGGAAACTGCGAGGAATGTATTATTATAAATTTCAGTTTTTTTTCTTCAAATGGCTAAATATAGGCTCTATAGGAAATATTTTGCATTATTACAATGTTATAGATATTTTTTTAATTATACGATACAATGCGCTCTGTGCGAAGAATTATCTCTATAGGATAATTTGCATGAGCTTTGCGAACAGATGGGGGAAAAAATTCAAGGCACGTTTCCTGGCTTTATTTCATATAAGTCTGAGCCACAAAAATTATTTTATGAGCCTTAAAAATATTTGTTAATTCAATCGCTGCATTGTATTTCTCTTTATCTACATATGTAGAGAGAGGGAAAGGAGAGAGAGATTAATAAACAATCTCTTATGTTTATAATTAAATATATCTATAAATGTTCCATTCATATCACTTGAATATCAAAAACGTGTCTTTACTTACGAATGTGCTACATTTCAATTCGTGTTTTTTTTTGTTTTTAATTTAAATCATTTAAATTAAATCATCAATCAACAATTTAATTTATTTCCAATTTTTTTTCTTAATTTCATAAAATATTTTAATGATATACAATTTTTATACATGTATTTCATCGAATTCGAGAATGACGCAATCCTGAATACAGATGTGTGGAATAAAGAGGAACCCAAAGACAATAATTAAGAAATTAATATAAAAACGAGCCATTCCAAAAATGGAATTTATATATGTATAGAGATCTTCTGCTTTGAATATTATTAATAGGCCAAGAAACGTATGGTTTTAAAATGTTTTATAGAATTAGGAGAAAATTTATTTACCTGTTTTTATATATTAAAAATTTTCGTTACTGAAGCAATATGTACACGTACTCCCGAGCAATTGAAACGCTGCGTTATAATTATTTTACGGCATAGAGAAAACTTAACATAAATGACGCACAAGAATAGAAAAAAAAATCCATCATTTCAATATCAATTAAATAATTCTTTACTTCATTGACACGTACATTGATTCTAAACTATGTTTACGAGAAATTGACATAAGGCTACCTATAATACAGTATTTAAATGGAACTTTTTTTCGTAATGCATATTTAACAATGCGCGAGTCCGATAAGAACCGATAAGAATCTATAATCTTTTCTCGCAATTGTTTTTGCTCGCGCATTTAGTCATTCTAATGTTAAAAAAAATTTTTCTCCCTTTTGTTGTATTGAAAAGCATCAAAATCAATTCAATCAATGTCAAAAAAACGTCGCATTAATCTTTTGTGTCGTCTTTTGTACTGTTCTAATACGATTCTAACTCAGTACTTATGATCTCTCTAAAAAACTCAATATATTTATATATATATATATATATATTATATATATATATATATATATATATATATATATATATATATATAGTATTAGTGGAATATAAAAAATCACTAATTGAATTAATACTTTTAAAACCACGCTGCTTGCACTGCTCCGTAAGTATAAAAGGTTACTGATGAAAGCAGTCATTTTTCACTATTATCCAGTGGATTGAACAAACTTCTCTATGCATTAACAAAGTGAATATATTATTTTTAATTCGTAATTCAATGTGCTTAATATTTTGTAGATTCTTCGAAAGCAACTTACATTACATTACATACGTGTACATGAAACTTATCGCAGATGTTTTGCGAATACGTTGTTTTCAGTACGAAGATTTTATCGAACTTAACTACTAATTGACATCCATTTTTGCCACTTGCGACAGATTCGAACACTCTAACTTGTCTTACTCGTGTATTAAACTAACTCCAAAGTGATATTCGGCAGAAACTAATTATCAATGGCGACTGGAAAATAACTACTTCACATAAGTGAAAATCAAAGTTATTAAGTTAATTAATGAAAATTGCGCAGTGATTCAGTTTTAGAGAAGATTGTATTATTATATAATTTAAAATTTCTGGAGCCTTAATGTATTATTGATGTCTAATGGATTATTTTTCTAAAAGTTAAATATAACTTTGAGAAACTAAACTTTTAAACAATATATATATATATATATATATATATATATATATATATATATATAAAACATTATTTGTTTTTATATTTTGTACATTTTCAAAGTTCTTAATTTATTTGTTTGAAAAAAGTTTGGTATGCTTCTTTGCGATTTGCCGGAGAGGGCGACGGATCCTTCGGTGCTCCGCGATATGACAAAATAATCTAACGGCACGCTCGTGAACATGAAAGATATCTTAATAATGCAAGAAGAAGGAGAAAAAAAAAGATAAATTACAGGCATTTTTCTATTTATTAAAACTGCGATAATCGTTCACGGATAATACAATGATCTCTCAATAACGCTTGGCTTGGATGAACTATTTTAAATTCGTATGTACTTAAAAGCGTGGCTCTGTGCATTCATTTCATATATGGTGGAGATAATAATTCAAATGAGATAAGAAATTGTATAGGATTTTAAATAACAAATATATATATATATATATATATATATATATATATATATATATATATAATGTCAATCGACTGATTGTTTTGTTCCTTGACCCGATGATACACTTGTTTCAAAGACTTTTTCCATATATATGCATATAATATGAAAGCGAAAACAAGCGGTTAAAACGAATGCATTCGTGACGATGACGATCGAATCTCAAAAGATCGCTCCTCAATTTATTCTGTGGGAATGAGAGCAGCAGCAAAACATATAAATCACAAAGCGAGGAGTCGAATTAATTATCGAGAGATCATCGACATAATAATTAACATACAATATGAATTAAAATCGATGCGTTTACGTTAATTACATCAAATTATATTATTTATTATTATTGTTATTATTATTCTGGCTGAAAGACTGTATTTGTGCGTGCATGCGTGTGAGTTATTAAATATAAATAAATTATGTGAACCGTATATAATGAGATTAACGTTCGCCTCGTGTTTCTGTCGACAAATTGGAAGGTCAGCCCAATAACTTCAGACATCTATTGAAAGCAATGAAACGATAAAATTATTGTAAAAATCTTTCAAGTTTTTTTTCCCCCAATCTTATTTATTATTATTACTGATGTACTTATTTATCGGTCAAGTATGTAGAATATGCCATTATGGACAAAAGCAGCTTAGAGCTAGAGGTCCGACGTATCTCTATATATCTTTCCTTGTGTTACAAATGAAATATAGAAAATTAATGCACAATCTTAATAGCTCGGGAAGATAATTGAATTAGAAGAGAATATAGTTCGTTTCTCGTTCTAAGCTTCGCAGAACACTGACGATTAATGTGGACGAAAAACAAACTTGTGAAGCCGGTATTTAGAGCTGTCTGCAAAATCGGAAAAAGAACATTTTTCCCCCTTTTCCCTGATCTGATTCCTTCTTGAAAATAATTGTATATTTTCCTACATGTTAGTTCTGTATAGAAAAAGGAAGGAAGTGGGTCTGTAATAGTAATAAAAAATTTATATTCAATTTCATAATAACATTGTCCCCTGTTAATAATAATTAAATTATTTCTAGGTCTGACTCGCATTAAAATATTATCAAAATACTTCTAATATTGTTTGAGAAGCTGACACTAAATTGAATAAATTAAACGAATCTCCTAATAATACAAAAACATCTTCAACAAGATTGAGATCGAATATGCATATGAAAAACTCCACACAAAGCACAAGAACAAATGAAAACTTACTTTATGCTCGTACTTATTTTTCACAAAAAAAATTTGATTCAAATATAATTTATACATAACAATTATCTAATATGTTGTCTAGAATAGAGTATTTTTAAACAAAAAGTATTTTACAAATAAAAAATGTTGATGAACTATGAAATAATATAGGCAATTCTAATGATTAACGAAATAGCACAAATTCTATATTATTTAGAGTTCTAAAAAGCAATGTAATGCAAATAGATGGACATCTAACGTAGACTTTCATACAAATATAGCCATCAGAAAAATAATAGGCTCGCAAAATAAAAATATGCCGAATTTGTTGAAAACAAAAGGAAGAATAATTTTTTGGTACGCTTTAACTTATGTATATAGGGCGTGTATACAATGTATATAATATTTAAAAATTCAAATATAAACACGAAAATAATATCGCGGTGAATTTATCCGCATAAATTAACACCGGGATACCTTGACCGGCATCTTCAACTACGTTATATTGTTCCATTGAGAAATCGCATTTTTTTTTTGTAAAATACTTTCGAGAATACTTCGTTGTTTCTTATTTTCATATCATTGGTGATTCGAATCGGCCTGTTCCAACGGACCAATGCTTCTCGAATACACCCAATCTATACTTTCAATAAAAAGAAAGAAAGAAAGAAAGAAAAAGAAACACTGTTTAATTATTTGTACAAAAATTTAGAAGGTCACAAGTTTATGCTAATGTATTATACGGACAAGAGGCAATCGAAAATATTTGAAAAGAGATAATTCTAAATAATGCGGCGAGCGATAAATTTGCCATGAAACTAACTCGTGAAGGCAAAATAAAAAAGAGACATCATTCAATTTTATTCAATTTGCGCGAGTTAATAGCATTATTGCATTAACTTATTATCGCGGATCTGCGAAACGCGCACACCACTCCAAGGGCAAAGATGCGTGAGTGTATTATTTTGTTTTGGTTTACGCACCTGATATACGAAAGGACGACTCGAATCATCGACGAGTAAGTATATATATATATATATATATATATATATATATATATATATATATATATATAAATGTACTAAAATTATTTATATTCCTAATGCTTTATGCACTTTTCGCAATGGTTTGTTTACAACACACTCGGCGTGCGCCTTATTTTCATTTTTTTTTCTTCTTCTTCTTCTCCTTTTTACATTCTTCGCATAGCAAATAGTTATGCGCGCGACTACACATATACATATACGGAATTATAATATATAGAATAGAGGCGGCGGCTATCTCGCCGCGTTGCGCCCGATCCCATAGACTTACGCACAAGTAGCATATAATCAATTTTTAACGCCTTTCAAGGACGCGGCTGATTAAAATTATCTATACTATTTACCTGCACTTTCTTTTATCTAGATTTTGCTCGATCATTACAATGGCGAACTTGTCCGGCATATTTTTCATGTTATAACCATTGGAGAAAAACATATATTGAGATATACAGTTGAAAGTGCGCGCGCAAATATGTTTCCATATCATGATAATATCTTGCATACTATTAACATTAATTGTAAAATTATTGGTCAATGTAGATATATATATATATATATATATATATATATATATATATATATATATATATGCTATGAACGCACGTATGCACAAACAGCAGAGAGAACTCGTTTTAATATAAGCAGCGAGCGCGGAGAGATCAACAATTAGTCGAGAATTATAATCTTATATATGTATATATATATATATATATATATATATATATATATATATATATATATATAGGAAAGTTTAACGGATAAAAGGATATTTTATTTGCAAATAAATCGGCAAATCGTTTTTGCCTGTGTTTTTATGAGAACCTGCTTTGCGGGATTATATTCTTAAAATGTTGTAAGAACAATTATTTTACATTTATTATAATATTTTTATATTACTGGTTTGTTCGTCGCTTTTTTTCTATTTATTTTCGTTTAATACCAATCGGGGTTTTGGAAATTTATTTAGTTTAGAGATAATTAATAATTCATATATATAATAATATGTCAAAATCTGACAGTGCTACTAGATAATATAATATCCTCAGGAATTTGTAAAATCGTTGTTTGTAAAAATCTATTTTATTCGATCGATCGGAATCATATCCCAATTATTTACACATATCTTATAAGGGAATATGAACCGCTCATTTATACCTATTTAGAAACAAATGTTCCGTTTTAAAAGATTTTTATACGTAAACGTGAAACTATTTCAAATTGCATTATGTCCTTTGTTTGTATATATTTTACATTACTATATAGTTTTCAAGTCGATTCATCAGTCTGAAAAATGAGAACGTTCTTAAAATTTCATAACCAAAATATATAAATCAAATTTCAAAAACGTATTCATTTCCACACGTAGAGTAAACGTAAATGAAAGTTGTGCTTAATTCAACTGTCCAATCATTAGAAAATTTGATATAATATTATTGAAAACTATATAAGGTTGTTTGATCGATAGGTAAAAATTGTTCTTGCCCTTAAAATCAAATTATTTAAATTAAAGTTTTCAAAAAATCTAATTCGACCAGCTCGATGCGCGCGTTCGATCACAGGCGTGAATACTGCGTAACATCATGTAGTTTCGTAATGGTGTAACATGTACGGGTGAATGCCCTCGGGTATGCAGCGCGTCGCATATTATACACCGCGCTCAAATTCATCAGCTACTTTATATATATATATATAGGAATACAAAAGCTTTTAATATTCTTTAGACATAATTAAACATAATATAACAGAATTTGAAAATTATTTAAAGCTACAATGCACTAACTAATGTTTATACAAATTCACTTATTTTAATAAACCCGTTATTTTATATGTATATATATATACACTTATATGTATGTATTGGGTGGACAAGTAAGATTCCAACGTTTTTTTTCCAAAATATGAGGATTTATTATTAAAACATGGTTACACGTTCTTTATTCAAAGTATTGCCCATCAGAAGCTATAACTGTTTCCTAACTTTCTGAAAATTTACGAATTACGGACCAAAGGAAATTACGAAGCCAATTTTTAATTCCCTCTATTGCAGTAAAGCGCATTACCGTAAGTGTTCTGCGTTGATCGTGATAATCAGATGGCGCCAACCCTGGACCATATGGCGGATAAAGCAGAATTTCCCATCCACTATTCTCCAAATATATTTTATGGTAGAATCAATACGTGGCCTTGTATTATTCTGATGGAAAATGATGGACTTAGGTGTGGTCTCATATTCTGGCCTTTTTTCCTGTAATGATCGCTTCAAACGAATAAGTTGGGTTCGATACAAGGATCCTTGGATGGTTGGACCACTCGGAAGCAGTTCAGAGTATACGGCATCCGTTTGACCATATGCAGTGCATGAACTTATTCCATGAATATTTTGTTTCAGCGTCGATCGGACTGGCTTGCAGGGCTTTTTATCACTAGTGGCAATATGATGCAAAAATAATTTATTTTTATACTGCTGCAGCAACATTTCGGACATGAAAAATCGCCGTTCGACGGCTCTCGACTGCAAATCATACGGCACACAATTTCCAGCCTTTTGAATAAATTCCAATTTCCTTAGGCGCACGGAAACGGCTGTTGCGTAACGCTCAATGATGCAGTAAGTTCTTCTCGAATCTGACATGAATCCTCATCCAGCAAAGCGTCTAATTACTCGTCGACAAAACATTTTGTTTTTCAGGGGCGATCCTTGTCGTCAACTTAAAAATCGCCACTTTTGAACCATTTCAACCACTTGTGGCACATCACTTCATCAATAAATTCCGCCCTATAAGTTTCCGAAAGTAAACTACAGAGCTCAGCCCCACTTTTTCTCATATTAAAGAAATGAAGCTGCGCTTCGCGCTAATGACGTTCATGGCATTATTGTTCTCAATATACTAAACGACATCGAAAGAAATGCTCAAATATAATATGGCAAAGTTAATGACAGATACACAACCTAAAAATGTAATACATAAAGTCATACATTTCTGTCCGAGCTCCAGTGGTGACGCCATCTGTTGACAAACGCTGGAAACTCACTTGTACATCTAATAGTACAGTAAAACACCATTAATTATTTATAATGCTAAGTATCAAAATATTCTTCATTCAAAAATATCTGTAGTATAATACAATACACTTATAGGCACATAGATTATAATTACTTTAGTATTCACAGAGTGTGGCAGTTCGTTTGATTGTATGATGAATAGAACCATTTTGTTTACCGTATCTCTAAAATATGATCGTTGAAATTTTCACTTATTTTCTGAGTGCGGTGTAAAAGTCATCTTTATCATTCGCCATAAAAATAGTTGTGTCAAATTTCATGGAGAATATTAGATAGCACTAAAGAATACCAATTTACCTATGTCAACATGTGCTTTGAATTTTGTTTTTTACGCTATAATAAAACATTTGAATCAAAATATTAAATTTAGAACACGAGTGAAATGTTGAAAGATTTCCTGTATTGATTCTTGACTTAGATATTGATACTTACACTTGATATAGATATTGACTGTTGTCTTCACCGTAAATAAATAATTTTCTACACAAACAAATACAGTAACTATACTAAACCGTGCACAGTTAAATCAGATCACTCTATTAATTAAGATGCTTCCAATGAATTTTTTCAGTAATCTTATACAATTTATGGTGTTCTGTAAAGCTCAGTTTTGGTCAGTTTTGGACGTCAATTAAAATTTTGGCCTATGCCAATGACACAAAAATTCCGAGGAACTGACATTGTGGTAATTTATAGGGATCTTTTGTTATATTAACAAAGCAATCAAATATTATGTAGAATTGTGCTTCTGTTAATCCACTTATCCAAATCTAAATAAAGGCTATACACTTTCTGTTCTTTGCATTTTATAAATCTATTTAATCATACATACTTAATGACACATTATATTACAGGCTGCCAGAACAATTCAGCATTTATTTTGAGTCTACCGTCAAGAGACATAGTGTCCTTCTCAACTTAACTAAATCATGAAAGGACCAGGGTTCTATCCAAAACAGATCTTATTTCCTGGTGTGTTTGTTACTGCACTCTATTATTTTAGGAAACATGTGACGTATTTAAGCTGAGGAAACATATATCGTATTATTTCCCTCGATTTCCAAAAATAGATTACTTCTCTCTTGTTCTTACAGGTTTCTCAGGAGAAGTTTCAATTTTATGTAGAGCGTCGGCGATGAGTTTAAATTCATGTATATAATGCAAATTACGTTACTTTAAAAGGTCAAAAGTGATGAATTATAAATAATTATACAATTTGTACATTAACTAATTAATTGAAATTACATAATTACACAATTACTACCACTTTGTGAAAACCCATATATAAACCCTTTATATCGATGAAAGACGGGGAATATGATGACTGGTTTAATCAGTAATATTTCAGTAATGATTCGATGAGCTTACAAAGTTAGGTGAGCTCAATGGGAATTATAAACCGATTTTTTCATGTAATTCAAATTTAGAGGCTTGTTAGTATTTCATATGATTGTATCAGCCAGATATAACTAATAAATATTAGTTTTACGAGTAATTTGTGATACATATACTGATCGTCCTCTCTAAATTTGAAGCAGTGAAAATCACCTTACTGTTAAAAATAGCAAAATTTTCATTGACATAAATCAATAAAGTTTCTATTTATTATCCAAAATGTAGATTGCATTTAGACTGCGTAAATATTGATTATAATAAGCTGATTTTGTATCGAATTTCTATTATTGATGATAAAAATGATTATGATCACACCTTATTGGTAAATAAAAAAATTTAAAAAAATCCTTAATTTTCTAATATCTCGTCCATAATTTTCGTCAATTGCATCTGATATCATATCATCGTACTTATTACGAATACACGGGACAAAATCCCAACACTCCGCTACGCTGCGGACATGGGAAAATCACTGTATGGCTCGTGCAATTTTCTCTCGAAGGAAAGGGGACACATGCCCACTTATAAACCACACGCTCACTCCTCTATATCACAGGTGAAACACCTGACAGTATAACTTGTTTACACGTGCACATAACACACATATAAGCATATTCCGAACACGGAGTGCCGGGCACGCGTGACTTTGCACGTGCATCGATCAAGAGGCGGGACGGGTGAAGGAGTATTGCTCGCAAGTATATCGGTCCACCTCTGGAGACGTGCAATTGAAATTTTAGTCGCATTATAATCTCTCCCTCTTTATCTCTCTCTCTCTCTCTCTCTCTCTCTCTCTCTCTCTCTCTCGATACGCACACAGAAAGAGAGAGAGAGAGAGAGAGAGAGAGAGAGAGAGAGAGAGAGAGTGCCTTGAGTGACGGGAATATGGGTAGAAGGTCACCATTTACTTGAAACTGTCGTCTGAGGACAACCGAGCGACTGGTTTTGCTTAGGCAATTGCAATTTGTAGTCTCCAATATATATGTACATAGTAGAAGAAAACCGTTGTGAATAAAAAGTAGATGGAAAGCCAGTATTGAAGAGTGCTGTGGGGACGGGGATTATGTAAAGCGGGTCAAGCCTCCAAATGTGAACAATTATAACCTTCCAGTCTTTTTTTTATCTTATCAGTATATTAAGTTTCGTGAATTTTGTAACATTGCATAATTAATTTTGGATTACGTCAAAACTTAGTTATAATATAATATAGGCATTATATAAAAATTATTATCTATTATATACAATTGGGTGATTAAATGTCTTAATAATAGCAAAACAGATTAATGTCCATATATCGATTAGACTAATTTCTCCTAAATTTGGACTAAAATGTGAAGATAATTATTGTAGATAAAAAGAAAGGTGAAAAATTACATGGAATAACGTAAAAATTGAAGGATTTTGCCAGTTGCACAGTTCCTCTCGCAGCTGCAAAATGCCAACTAAATTCTTCAGGGCGTTTTCACCACACATTCAAATTCACATAGTTCAGAGGCTAAAAAAAATATCGTGGCATACAGCTGATTATGCTAGCTTGCTTTTTGTATATTTATTTGTGCTTAGAACTCGTACAGCAAGGAACTCGCAATGCTAGATGCCAAGATTTTTATCAAATAAATTCGTAACCTGATACTCCACGACAACGTACAGATTCTAAACTATATAAGTCAGAGGATTCATATCATCCGGACCCAAATAGCACAACAGACAGAAAAATAAGATTTAAAGTTTAAATTCAAGCCAATATATTATTAATATCGTTGTCATATATTTCATATTCAACAAATATTTTAAATTATAAAGAATGTGTTTTGACTTCGTCCACCGTCTCGTCGTGCATTACTATATAATAATTACCATCTTTAATTACGAAAAAAACGGTCACGGAAGATGCTATATTTTACATAAATAGAAATTTGTCTATGATATATTATTGAAGTTTTCAGTTAGTTGATATATCATTCTTTGGTAAAAGAAAAAAATAAGTAATAAAAGTTAATTTGTCGATACAATAAGTTAAATCAAAAGATGTATTCAACTCTAGGTCCATAAAAATGTCATAGGTAAATTGAAATAAAAGAGATTTTTAAATTTCTCGTATTATATTTCATTATAACTGAACAACGCAAACAAAGATCATTGACGTCAAATTAACGGTTCTGTGTGTACAAAAGCGTCTTAATAAAAGGTGGCGTAACGAACTGTCACTTCGTTCTACTACGTCATTTCATTGAAAAACAAAAAATGAGTAATAAATAACGAAGTAATATAAAACAAAATGTCATAAGTGTATGCACATACGTACGTGCGTGGTTTGTAAAAAGCTTGGCTCAAATAAAATTCAATCCCAAGATTAGTCAAAGAAACCTTCATAAATTTCCCAAATTTCCACGCATGGAGAAGAATGATCCTCTCGAATTAAATTCGATATTTGCTTATATAAACTATAAATTACAAAACAATTAGAAAATG
Organism: Sycobia sp. Sy_11; assembly: GCA_018907035.1. Classification (NCBI taxonomy): domain Eukaryota; kingdom Metazoa; phylum Arthropoda; class Insecta; order Hymenoptera; family Epichrysomallidae; genus Sycobia; species Sycobia sp. Sy_11. The sequence goes on along the minus strand of JACCIC010000145.1, from coordinate 1,374,277 downwards.
TTGGCCCGAAGTGAGTTCGAGGAATCAATACATTGTCATGAATACGTTGTATAATGAAAGCAGCGCGATAAAAGGATATACGGTGACTTTACGCAAGTGCATCTTTTTAAGCCTATAGTGCAGTCGAATAATGTAGCAAGAGAGCGGGATAACAGAATAATAATGGATTAAATTATATAGGACAATCCGGCTAAAAACTCTAGTGTTTTTTCCTTGCTGGTGTTTTGCTACATTCATCAAATTTCTAATATAGTTTTCATCATCCCTCCTCTCATTAAATTTAATTCTTGTACATATTAGACGGTACAATGATTGGAACTAGCATAATCAAGATGAAGATATAATTGAAAATGCATCCTACTAGCCAGTTTATTTTGTTGTTATCCCAGATCGTTTTACTGTTTTCAAGTATCAGATAGATCTTTTATAGGATATATTATATGATTATCGATGATTATTTCAAATTAAAATTTCATAATCTTCTTAGATTGGCTGAGACAAAGAGGGAATCAATTATTTATATACATATATCTATATATATATATATATATATATATATATATATATATATATATATATATTAAATAAAATTATCAAGAAACTAGTGCAAAAGTTCTTGCAATTACCAATATTTCATTAACAATTATTTGAAAATTAATACTTGTACTGATATTGAAAATAATATAATTATTAAAGAACTTTAATCATCAATTCATTTATATACGTGCAAAATGAAAAATGATTATTTATTATGCAACTAAGAAAAGGTAAAAATGCCTTGTATAGTCGATTTTCATTACAATATATGTTTGTAAAATGACTACGAAACAAGCACCTTGTACACTTTACGCATTTTCGTTTTAATTATATAATACGTGCGAAATAGTAAACTTTGCATAAAACACCGACACTTTACACACACTTTATGTGCAAACGAGTATATTTTATTACGAGTATGGAAGTTCATTATTTACCTCGTCAAACTCGGTTAATTTCCAAGCGAATCGAGGACTAAATATGAATGAAAAATGAACCGTGGACTAAATATTCTACCGGAAAATCACGTGAAAGCTACGGCATATTGAGGTTAGAGTCTTGAAAAGAAAATCGCTGCGATAATACGTTATGTAGAACGTGTGTGCGTGTGTGGCCGTGAGAAATCAGAAAATGTCATGGGTCAGCCAGACCCTGGATTGGGCAGCGATTTGGGCAAGCGGACGACAACTGCGGGAATCTCGAATATTTCAAGAGCCTCACTTCCGACGCGTCGAGCGCGTCTGGCGGGGTATAGCACCCGCGCAGGGTGAGGTGACAAATGCACCTCCTCCCCCCTCTCCTACCAACGACAATCCTCTCTTCCAGCAATTTGCTCGCATCGCTCCACAGCTCGTATATATATATCTACAGCCTTGCGCGCGCTTCCTTTTACCGCGACGAGAGAGAGGCAGAGTGAATGAGAGAGCGCGGGAGAGGAGAATGGGTAGGGTTGGGGGGAGGGGGGGAGAATGAACCCGCAAAAATGCACGATCCCGAGGGGCGATTATCCCGCATTAGCTGCGAAAAGAGATGAGAAGAGCTGCTCGGCGCGGCGCCACCACCACTGCCATCGCCTCACCCGCTCTATACGTAGATATATATATATATATATATATATATATATATATATATATATAACTGACGACCGAGGCGAGAAATTCGTACGGCAAGAACACTCTATACTATATATCTATATGTGTCTATGTAAGACGGAGAAAAAGGGGGAGGAGAGGAAGCGCTTTCGCGCGACTTCCGTTTTCTGCAGGAAAAACGCACTCGCGTGTAAGAAGCGCAGAAGACGGTGGAGAGATGGAGAAGAAGAGGAGTAGGAGGAGGAGGAGGAAGAAGAAGCCAAATCGGACGAGGAGAGTTATGGGGGCGAGGGAAGGAGTCGGGCAGCCCGGATTGTTGTTGTAAATCACTCGAGGAATGGGGAGGGGGGATGTTGGAGCGCCGGGTGCACGGAAGAGTAGTAGTGGGTATGGAAGCTGAGCTGTTGTGTCGATGAGCGGCGGAGATAAGCTTGCAGGGAGAAAAAGAGCTTGTTACAAGATTTTTCAACGTTCACCGTATAGGATTTTCGCGCAGCTGCCTTTTTTTTTATCGGGAGCTTCAGTGTGCTAGCTGGTGGTAGGGGGTGGAGAACCGGAATAGAGACCTGACTCGTATAACATACATAGAAATTTTAGTTGGAGCATCTTGTTAATTAAGATTTTAATTTTTGTAGAGGAGTGATTTTTAAAAAAATTTTCAACGACTTTCTAATGTTTTCTTTGTTTCTCGATAGCTGGCGTGATCTAGAATAAAACTATATCTCAATTAATTAATTAATTTGCGATTGTTCATAATTATGTTTTTATAGCTTAATTTGTTATTAATGGAAATTTTTTCAGTTGTGCAACAATGTTGCTTTATACTAGAATGAATTATTTATCATTAACCAATTTAAGTGAGACAGTATGAAACTAAGATTTAAATGATTGAAATTATTGAATTTTTATTATTAAACAATGAAAATTTTATTATTTTTATTTTTAAAATATGAAAATTCTAGCTGTGATTTTTTTTATCCATTGATCATTCCCTGCTACATTTATTTAGATAAAATTTTTTTAAATTTATACGTTCCTATAAATATCTCTTCTGAAGTTCATTCGTATAATATAGTATATATATTTTTTTAATAAAAGGAAATCTTCCCATAGCAGTAATATTTCAATTTATTTGAAATGTCATTTACACTGAAATACTACTGAAACCTTCAAATCACAACTTCTACAGACTTTCAACCGCCGCATCGTAAAATATATCCTTGAACACTATAGTATGCAATTTCATTATTTCAGTCCTGAAATTTACCACCCTCGTTTGGTTCGAGCGTTAATTGTTTGACGGGATCAACAATTAACTTGGACCCTGGTATAAATGAAATACATTATTGTTAGGTTCAGTATAAAAAATTGTTGGTACGAATCTATCTGTATTTGTCCAGTGATCATTGGACCATCTAAAATTGACCGATTCGAATAAAATAGATCGATGAAAAATTGTTAAAATGAAAATTAAACAAAAAAGATTAAATTTGACTAAATTCAATATTAGTTTTAAAATATATTCTTGGTTAAAATCTTAATAATTATTTTTAAATAGTTATTTTCTATAAGTTATAGTCCAATCTGGTTTTTAGTACAATTTTTTGGTATAATTTTTTTATATTTTTCTAAGATATTTTTTGTTAGTTTTTCAGTAATGTATGGCAGAAGTTTTTAACGATACATAAATAATTTTTCCGTATCTAAATAACAATTTTAAATAACTAAATATATTATATTTAGATATAACTAACTAAAAATACAGTTATGTAAAAAACGCTGTTACAATTTTTTAGTTAAATATTAGTAAGCAATTCTAAGAATTACTGGATCGATATAAATATATTAACTGAATTTTTTATGAAGTACATGTGTTGGCTTGTTCAAAATATATTTTACTTGCTGATGATGTAGTGAAAATTTTTTTAATTATATATGTATTATATATCATATCGGGCAGTTTCGCTAAATATATATTTATAGAAGTGTATATAAATCTTGTACTTAAATTAAATGCTATAAGGATATTATGAAATCATAAAAGAAAAATATGAGATTAATCTGAAAGTCCACGTTAAGTGTTTTTAAATTAAGTACTGAATTCTCGAAGTTTCAAGCTTAGATCGTTACCTTCGTCTTATGGCCCTGATGAGAAATGAAAAAAAAATCCATTAAATGAACAATTTAATAAATGCATGATTAACGATGTGATAATATTTCAGGTAAGCCGAAGCTGTTTATAATCGAAGAAAATATTTTTTTTTATTCTGAAAAAAATCGGCGAAGTATATAATTTGTCAACGACATACTCTGATTAGTTTGAGATTTCGCAAGATTATGGAATTTGCAGTGGGCAAATAACGATCGCGTACAGTCTCTTTTGTTATCGTCAATTAAAATTTCAATATATTGTTAAAATTATTTCATGCGTAAATATATAAAAACAACCTTTTAGAAGATAATATAGTATAATGCGACATTTAGTATTTATTCCGTAAAGTATAGAAATTTACGACTGAGTGGGGTCTCTATAACCTGGTATAACTAGACAGCAAATTTTAGTTTGTTACTTTTTATCACACACGTGTCCTTTCCATTGAAAAATGTCCTCAAGGCCGCATTTGATAGATATTCTATCGAATTAATATACTGATATGAATCACTATTCCAATTTACTGTGTTTGTGTCAGTTTTGGGATATAATCGGATATTAATCAATGGTTAAAAAAAAGGCACTTATTCTTTGCTAAGAAAATTTTTATAGTAAAATTGCTATAAAGAGGTGAAATTTAATATAAATTATTCTTTTTCTTTTACAAAATATAATTGAACTACTTTCGGTAGACACACTGTGTTCCTTAATTTTAGTGAAAAATAGTCAATTTTATGCCCACAACGTCGTAATTTAGTCTCGAATAGGTCCGTAAAATCGTTTTTTTGTTTTTTTTTTGACTTACGTAGTCTATCGAAAATATTCAATAACAGTCGAAAAACTAAATCACTTTCTTAACCCTACATTTAGAATGCAATTCTGTAGAAGTTTCCGAATTATTTCGTTTTCTCCATTCATATATATATATATATATATATATATATATATATATATATATATATATATATATATATATATATGCACATATGCACATATCGTAGGCATTTATTTGCTACCTGAAATTCTTTATTACTGATCAGATTATTCTATATATGGGTTTTCAGCGAAACTGTTACACAAATCTGTTCTATTGCCAAAGCTTATAAACTCGGAAAGACTATTGCTGCAGTGAAGAAGCGCAGATGAGGACAGGGCATAATATGAGAAAAAGAGAGAAAGAGAGACCGACTAAACAAGTTTACTCTGAGTATTTGCTTATAAGTATGTGTGTGTCTGTGTGTTCATGTCCATTATACATTTGTTGCGAGAGAGCGCGAGAGTGTCTATCTGCACGCGACTCTAAAAGCCTCTCCTGCGTCTTTTCCTCCAATGTCCTCTCTTATATATATATATATATATATATATATATATATATATATATATATATCTTCACATGTTCCATAGCGTATACGGTATATATAAGAATCATTCGGCAAATATTTGCGATATTGTCTCGTGACTCGCGACTGCCTTCGACGCGGCGACGAGAGAGCTTAGCGATATTATAATTCCTCTTTATTAATTAATAAGCCGCATATAAAGCGAAACGATCACGTGCGCGAGTGCCCATTTTTTTTCCATCGTTTGCGAACGAACTAATCCCCCCTCCCGCCCTCCGCCGTCGAGTCGGAAGCGCCACCACCACACCGAGCGTTGAGCCGAGAGAACGCCGCTTCTGGAAATAATGTTACATACGAAAGTTTGACAGAATCTTATATTAATTAAAGTCCCGCGCGATTATTCGCCGGAACGATTGTGCGGAATATATATATATATATATATATATATATATATATATATATATATATATATCTGGTTAATTGCCACCTCTCCGAGGGCAAATATTGAGGCGGGCTTTAATGGATCCGAGGATCATAATATAAGCCGGATTCTCGCTTATATATGATTTTACGAGCACGCGCGAAGAAGGTTCTGGTGAACGGGGGGGGGGGAGGCATCAAAGATATCGGTACGGATTATGGATTATTGCAAGTCGAAACAGGAAAATGGAAACTGTAGAATGCAACCGGCTTTAATTAATGAAATTAAACGAATATATACTTTATATTGTGCGTATAAATCTGCATTAGCCGAAAGAAGTTATATGGCTTTGGTGTACTGTTAGCCGCCCGTGGCGCCACCGTCGTAAAACTGCACAATATATATATATATAACCAGTCGTAAAGTGGCCCATTGAGGGCGATGCGTGACCAATGAGAATGGGAGTATTTAAATGGACCTGTTGTGGGTATACAATTGATTTACGACTTTAAAGAGCTCCCTTTATACACTTATTACAAATTTAACCGAGGGCTATTTTATAGTCAAATAAAATCAATATCTTATAGAAATTTGGTCATTAAAGGTGATTGGCACAATCGTGGTTTATCAATGTAATAAATATTTCTCGAGAATGGAAAATTCTGGGTCTAATGAAGCTCGATTGAAGAACAAAAGGAATATATTTACGAATTGAGTATAGCTTGACTGCGAGGCTGTTTCGGATATAATAAGATTTTTTGTTTAACATTTTTAACGTTCCTGATATTGTGAATTTTTCATTGCATTATATTGTATGTACCGTTAAATGCAATAAACTAAAAATATACATTTTTACCACGAGCCTTTGAATACATTTGTTACCAGGATAATTGAATAATTTAGGTCTCCGACAGATCAACGATTCACCGCCCCGTAAACAACGTTACAGTTTCGAATCGGAAATATTGGCGACTATTTGTTAAAATATTCGGAATGAGTAACAATAACAATACTCGGCGCTGTCCAATCACGTATTAAACTTCGCTACCAAACAAATTTTGTCACGTACGCGCGCAATCTCGGAAAGCAAACAACTAATAGAAAAACCGCCGTCCTCGGAAATATCTACCAACATACTTTATCCGCTTTTGTGTAATTGTATAATGTATCATATATATATATATATATATATATATATATATATATATATATATATATATATACACATCGCTGTCCGCAGCGCGCATATTATAATGTATACAGCTTCTGCGCTCGGGGAGATACACAGCGAGAGAGAGAGAGAGAGAGAGAGAGAGAGAGAGAATGGCGAAGAGGAGGGGGGAGTGAGAAATACACGCTCTTCTTCGTGCTTACGTGCGAAATCGCATGTGTCACTCCCCTCCCCCGTGCGCGCCTTTCGCGCGGGCATCGTGCACAAGATCGGCTCCGCTGCCGTCGCCGCGGCGAGAGCGCTTGCAAAACCGAACCGTAGAATCTTCGCTCTGTGGGCGCGTGTATATATATATAATATATATTTACACGGTTGAAAGCTCCGCGAGCGAAGACGGGGGGAGGGGAGGAACGTCCGCACGTGCGTGCGTATGCTTGACGGGTGAGGGGGGGGGGTTCGGGAGATTTAGCGTACACGTCTAACGGGCGAAAGCTCGCCGTGCACGCGCGCTCCGCTGTCCTAAAAGCTCGCGCGCGGGCCCCGAGCCAAAAGCTAATAAGCTCCGTACGGAGCTTCGTTATTTATAACGGTGTAGTGCGCAGAGACAGGGCGCGGATAGGCGAAGAAAGCGAGCGTATATATATATATATATATATAGATAGACGTATTTCATTACTTTCAAGAGGAGTTCACTTGCGGTCGAATTAATCACATACCAGAAAATTCACTCGATCGACTGTATACATTTATACATACAGAATATATATATATATATATATATATATATATATATATATATATATATATAATAGTTGACTATCTATATAGTGCATTTAATTAATGAAGTCCATCAATTATAGACCGGAGATTTGTATTATATGGGATACGAGCTACAAAAGTTCGGTGAACTTTGAAGAGAAATTCATGATGAAGTTTTGGACTAATATACATACACAATGTGTACGGAAACTTAGCTTTCATATTCGTGTATTACGCGCATTAAATTATCGCGTATACATCCGTCCATCTCGCCTTGCATTTTACGAAATTGTAAATAATTTTCAATTATTTAAGTAGCGTAACATTCGAGCGTACTTGTAGGTATATTAGTTTGATATTTTTACGGTACGCGCTCTCCAATACTCAAATTATGAATTTATATGAATTTCGCCCAAATACCTTTATCAATCTTTATTCATTGTTAATCCAAAGTTCAACCGAATCCGTTAAATTCCACCAGTAATCAACAACCGCTTGAGAAAGTGGATTTGGAATTTTTGGTTTAAGAAATTTTTAGAACGTTCAAATGACCACAATCTTTGGTAAAATTGTTTCAAACTTTGAAGCAGCGTATGGCTTTCGCATTACTTTAATAATTGAAAACTAGTACAAAGTGTATATACATTATTTCTAAACTAAGTTAAGAAAACCTTGATTTTCCATATCGGACTGCGCAAAATATTTGTTTCCCACATTTCCACCAGCTGTGCGCAAAATAACTCATGTGCATATTGGGAGTTCAGATGCAAAAAGCAAACTCTAGAGATATACGGAAAGCTGAATTTTGCTCAATGACTCGCTGGGAAAACCAATTGAGAAGAAGAATCAATCGTGCGAGATGCGTCTCCTTTGTGCGTTTGCATCTTGCTTTCCTTTCGATATATTCATACGCATTTTCTTTTTTTCTTTCTCATTACAATACTCTCCTTTATTCGTATCATTGGGTCTCCATGTACAGGCACGAATGAAGCAAGGGAATAGACAGTCGAAGTCTCAACTCCGATTAATTTACCATCAAATAAATTAATCGATTTAAGATTAGTATACTATATATATATATATATATATATATATATATATATATATATATATATATATATATATCAATACGTTCACGCGCAAACAATTTTCAAGCAAACAATTTTCTCGAGCTCCCGAGCGCCAATATACTCTTAAAACCGCGCTCGCGCTCTTTCATTCCTCTCACTCGTCAATTTACAAGGAGCCGAGCTATTTGCCCCTTATACACGGGGTGTCTCAAATATTATTGTTCAGTCTGTCGCATCGGCAATAAGCAGACGAAGCCGCGCACGACTGTTGGCTGCATTTTTGGAAAGTCGCGCAAATAATATTTTGCGCCACGCTAGCGACGTTCCAGCGCGAATTCGTGGGGCTTTGCCGGAACTAAGACCAATAGTTGCTTATACGAATAAATATCGTTATCTAAGATCGAAATTTCTGAAGCTCAAAAAGCTTATATATACGTATGTTATTCTCGTCTGTGCGAAGAGCACGCCGGTAAATTGATCTTCAAATCAACTGCGAAATCTTCTCCTGCCGCGGTTCACAGTCATTTTCTTACTGTTGTTCTATAGATTACGCAACCTTTCTATACGATTTTCCCTGTTTATCCCCAATAATGCAGTGGGATAAATCGTATATAATATATATATATATATATATATATATATATATATATATATATATATATACATATATAATATAGAATCCTATATAGAACATCCTATACAGCGCAACTTATCCGCAATCAATATACTTCACAAATTGTGAAAAAACCGTAGTTTTCCGATTTGGATAACGCGATCGCAATCGAACATTTCGCGGGGTGTACGTTCTTTTGAGCCTGCGTTACAATCGAGCTGCGCCGTTCTTGCGGGTCGCGCAATTAGTCTTATATTATATATATACGAGACTGACCAGCTAGGCCTGTTTGCTATATATAATTACGCACATAATTAAAGCGCATTTTTATAAATTGGGGGGAAAGAGAGGGTGAGACGGTGAGTCATACGCGAGCTTTCCACGATTCAATTGTACACATACACGCGAGCGCGCGCGCGCGCGCACACACACACACACACACACACACACACACACATGAAATGCAAGAATCTCGAAGCGCGCTTGCTGATCAGACAAAACAAATAACAGCAGGCACACGGATTCTTATATTATGCCAGATGCGTGTTTCGTCGATGATGACACTCTTCCGAATGAAATGGGCATCATCATAGATTATTGTTGTTATAGATCGTTAAGAAATTGAAACGTATATCCTTTACAGGCCGTCGTGCGTCCGCTGCAGCGCCCCTTTCCTTGGCGAAAATGGGAAGCGTTGGGGGCGGGGGTCGGGATTCATTTGCAGATGGAGAGCGATGAAACAGTTAAAATAATAAAAATATTACGAAAGTAGAAAAGAATTCTTCCAATATAGTACAATTTATTTGATAATTCAAAAAAGAATTTTTTTAGCGAAAACATTCTTGTTATTTTTCAAGATGTATATTTTTTATTATAAAGAAACTAAAATGATTAAAAAAAGATACTAGACGTGATAGAAATTATTTTGTAATATACGTGATATTCGAAAAATACAGGAACGCCACCTAGCGATTAGAACGTGATAGCACTGACCGCGACTACTAAAATTATTTTTCATTGGATTTCTTGTTGTGAAAAATTTATTGTTCGAAAGAATAATTTTTAGTGCTTTTGATAAATGAATATGTGATATATGATGTATGCATTACTCACAAAAAAACTTAAAAACAAAAAAATATTTTTCAGATTGGATTCCGTTCATGAAAAATATTTTTATATTCCAAAATACTATACTTTTTCAATTCCTGGATTTTTTAATTCACAAAGATTTTTTCTTCGAAAATCGAAACTTCGTTGGTGTAGGCGCCTATCTGCGATATTAACAATAATAATTGATGCCGATGTACATTAAATCACGCTCTGGAGGCAGCGGTATGCATATATGTGTGTGTGTGTGTGTGTGTGTGTGTGTGTGTGTGTGTTGTGTGTGTGTAAAGAGGATTGATCAAGCAACGTATATTATATAAAACGAATATCGGACGACTGTACTAAACTGATTCGCTTCTTCTTGTGTCAATTTCGTGGGTCCTAAATTTTGAAGACGGCGAGATTGCTCGACATTGTTGTCAGGCGTAATAAAGATTTAACTGAAATTAAACTAATTTATTGAATTAATTTTTTTTGTACATAAATCTAAAATTGAAAAATTTATTATTATATACTTCTTTTTTTTTTTTTCTTAATCAGAGAGACGGCAAATATATGGCTAAAAGAAAAGCAGCTGGATACTATTTGCATCTATCAAGATGACTCAGAATTAATGCGACAATGACGTGTTTTATCGTAGACGAGTTCTTATCTATTTTTCGCCTATTCGCTAATATCTCGAATTTCATAGCTATGCAATTTTTCTACAGTTATATGATCGAATGGAAAGATGCATGCTGATTCTTCTGTTCAAATATCCGAGAATATCGCATAAAATTTAATTAAACCTTACATCAAACATTTGTCATCCAATTAATTACTTTAGGAGATTATACGAGACCGAAATGGCTCCGATCGACGCTTGAAAAAATATTCAAGAGTTGATTGTCTGCCCCGCGCAAGCGTAAACATTAAATGGAACAAAAAATTCCTTCCCATTTTTTTAGCAAAGCGGAAAAGCTGCACACCTGTTACTCAGATGTTACTTATCAACGCATTCACAGAAACGAAGAGAAATTTTTCCGTGTTAAATTGCAAAGGGACTTGTAAATAGTGTAATCTGTACTTTACAAATATTAGGTACAGAATCTTGACTTTATAATGATGTTTAACAAACAAAAGGCATTCATAAAATGTATCGTATGCATTTCCCTCTCTTAGCTAAATCAAAATCTCGATCTAGATGACATTTTGTAACTTCATTAAACGCTTTAATTCATGGAAATTATTGCAAATGTTATAAAAGTAGTTTTTATTGAACGAGAACAAAAGTTTGTTCGTACAATAGTTAAAGCATTAAAGTCTACAATGCTCGGTGATTTACGTTCTTATCGGATCCACCGAATAATCGTTTCACCAACCGTGGATGGGTGGAGGCGGGGGGATCGGGTAGAAGTAAATAAAAAGTTATTCCAGAAATATTAGTATGTCAAAAGCTGATAATTATAATTTAAAAAAAAATTTCATTTTTAATCTGTCGTGGCAATTTAGACTGTAATTGAAATTTCATTGGAATTGTATATTTCAATTAGTTGTCATACGAATGCAACGTTTATCACCTTCATTTATGTACCGATACAATTTTTATCGCCTATCAGGTATCTTTATAGAACTATCATTCCAACTCTACAATAGAAACCATTATTCATTTTCAACTAAAAAATAGGACAAATAGTAAATATTCAATATTTGATTCTTGTTTATTTCACAATTCGTAAAATATTTCGACAGAAAGGAGGAGGGGATAACTAAAATATTTGTACATAAAAATTTCTGCACATTAATTATATCATCAATGCAAAATTTCTTTATTTGAAGGTTATTCGTACAATTACAATGCAAGATGTAAGTTTTAAAATTTATTTCACTTTTTATGCGAAATTTTAATGTAAATTAGGTTAAATTTAATATTATATTATATATATATTATGAATATGTATAGAGAATTTCGTAAAATTCTGAATTAATTTTATTATACAAACGTGCTATAAAACTTTTAAGGATGTTGTTAAAATTTTACGTAGACATTAGAATATGTTTGGTGAATTTGCAGTAATTTTACAAATTATATATACGAACGTTTATAAATGTTTATTATAAGCTTAAAAGTGGTTAAAACAGTTTATACTTATAAATGAAATATCGTATGAAATTAATTTTTATAAACTGACATCTCTAGATGTCCAAAAAGACTTTCTTTGAGTCCGAAAGATTAATTGCTAAAACGTGTAGAACATAACTTCTGCCAACATTACACAAAAAGGAGGAAGAAGGGCAAGAAGACGAAGCGAAAAGTGGAGGAAGAAGTAGAAGAAGACTCATTGCAGTAATTTTAGATCTTAATGCTGATAATCGTAGACAGATTCAGATTTATTATTTTAATGGGGCATCCTTATACCATTATTTTAGCGTTTACCTATTTCAGCTGAATAATTTTCTCGGTAATCCTAAAACCATTGACGTAATGCGCGAGACGCGTTTTCGGATACGTATATTACGGTATATACCGGTGAATCTTAGATCAATTATTGCAAATACATAACAATTATCGCACTATTTTTAATTACTGCGAGATGGGAAAAACAATTCAAACTGGAGAAATATTCAATTTCTATTGCAGGGATGAACTTTTATAATTTAACAACATGGTCTTAACCGAGGCTTTAACGTGTATAAAATGAGTCATACAATTTGCAAGTTAAAGGCCAACTACAAATAGCATTAGTGCACATGTGTAGGCAATATTTGTACATTTGCATTTAAATGATTCGTTTCTTATCGGAAAAATTCCGACATTGGCGATTTGTTAAACATTGTCTAATTAATGAAGCCGCGGTAGCCGCCAGCAACGTGAATATTAAAAAGAGGGAAACATCAAGCAGAACTGTGTATATTTTCAACAAAATTTTAACCGCCTTACAATAATAAAAGTCAATGATTGAACTCCGTATCGGAGTCGGATTGGAATTAAAGAGACGGAGAGAGAGAGAGAGAGAGAGAGAGAGAGAGAGATATGACAGAAACAGATGACAGAAGACAGAGCGTCTGATGCTTTTTATATTATTTATATACACATCACGTGCTCCGCGAGGCGATCACGCGTGAATCACGTTCGACGTCTGCGCGAGCGTGCGTGGGCGGTTACAGTGTCTTCACTCCCTCGCCCCTCCTTCCACGTGCCTCAGTTACTTTATCCCATTGCCAAGATAACGACTTTCGCGAAAAGCCGCTGCTACATGTACAGCATATAGTGTGTATATATATATATATATATATATATATATATATATATATATCGACAGTAGTTCAACGGTGGCCAATTTTTCTGATATAGGCGGTGTCACGTGGTACACACACACACACACACACACACGTATACCTGGTGTGCAGAGTACACACGCGGGATCCCAGCTAACGACGCGCGGGGGGGAGGGGATTATCGTACAAATATACATAATAAATGTATATCTAGGCGCTTATCTCGCTGCAGCCGCGCGATGACTAATGACATGTCCCCGGGCATCGGAATTGGGCCATCGCGCGCCGCGGCTGCGGTTTAAAGAGAAAGCTCGCTGTACGCGGCCGCGGCGCCGCGCGCCGATATCGGAAGGAGTGCAGCGAACGCGATAAGATACGCGCGCGCGTATACGCACGTGCGGACAATGCGCCGCTGCTCCGATTCTGTTATTTCGAGAAAATGTCGGGATCGTGAATACCTAAGACGGCTGCGGATAGGACTCTCGGCGTCGGGGTGGGGGGGGGGGGTTCGAAAGCTCGGCCGGGGGTCTTTGATACGATTCGCGAGAATTTCCAAGAGATTGCGCAACGCGCCGGTCGTCTTCTCGGGATACGTCCTGCGACTGCCTGTGCGCCGATGCAGTTGTGAGATTTAATTTTTGAAGCTTTCATTCCCACGAATTTTTTTACAAATTTACAAATGTTCAATTTCATTCGTCCGACAATTACAATGTGGAAGAGAGAGAGAGAGAGAGAGAGAGAGAGAGAGAGAGAGAGAGAGAGAGAGAGAGAGAGAGAGAGAGAGAGAGAGCGATAAAAAAACTAAGGGATAAGTGTTATGCAAAATTGTCTATAAGCTGATAACATAAAATTTATACAGCTTTGCTGATATTTGTTAATCCTCGATTTGTGCGTTTTAAATGTGCAAATTAAATATAACAATTACAGACGATGTTTTTCTCATATTTTTTATCTTCTCACTCTCTCTCTCTCTCTCTCTCTCTCTCGAAAATTTAGATTAAATTTCTTCATTCACATTGCTTGTGAGTTCTTGATGTAAATTGAAAGATCTATATAATCTGCAGAATCTTCGCTATATAGCAGACGATAGATTCAATTACCGATGATCCGTTCAATTGATTATAGGCTTCCGACATAAAAAATCTGCATAAATGCGGAAAGTCTGGGTCATATGGACATTTCACAGAAGGTTGATGAACGAAAGCAGACCTCAACTTTTATATATAAATAAATTAAACATGATCCTCATTGGGGTTCATTGCACATCTTTTGTAAGGTGTATATTATTATTATTATGCGTTGATCATTCATTTATAGATATTATATATTTATTTAGTATCCTTCGAGTTTAGATATTAATTTACATATTAATTTATATTTATCTGTCTAAATATGAAAGTATAACGTAGAGAGCTTGTTGACATTAAATCGGCCGCATGGCATTGCTATTGATGTGTTCTTTTTTCCTTATTTTTTTGTTTTTTGTTTATATTTTTGTACAAAATATTCAGAATTTGTAAAAACCCGTGCTTTATAATCGACTTGGCATACGAAGGTTATAATTTAATCTATTTCGCAATCAGAATTGATAAATTGTAAGTAAATAATCGTATAAAACTCATTTATTTCAGTATTGATAGGGGATGGTATTCTTTAGAAGACAGAACGTCGACGAATAGCGTAATTTCAATCTCAGCATTAGTTCACAGTGATTCATTGTAAAACTTCAAATAACTTATTAAATAAAGATTACGGAAACTCGTTCTGGTCTATTGTAGTATTAAAAGTTTATTATAATGATTCTTACAGTATTACCGATTTTATTAATCAATTTATTTCCATTAAAAAAATATTTATTAAACAAATAGTATTATAAAATTCAATTGCTCATACAAAAATTACTTCTTGTATTAGGGTTCTTGTCATAAGCCCTAAAATAAAGATTCCAAAAGTCGTTCTAAATATTCGGGTAAATATATGATGTAAGAAACGTTTCGTTAAAATCACCAAGCTCTAAACGGAAAAAAAACCCATGATACAAACGCATCGTTATTTAGGCTAGTTATAATAGCGGAGTAGCGTCACGTAGTCAATAATTAATATATTGCTCGCGTATGCGCGTTTCAGTTTTGAGTAATGGAATTTTTGTTCTTACTTCCTCGTTGCTCGGTAGAACAAATGAATATCTAGAGGCATTTTTACACGAACTCGTTATATTGATCGTCAGATACCGATGACTGAGTGTATAATTAAATTGACCTTATAGTCATTACAACAGAAGAAAACTCTTCCCTTGACAAATGCTATAGAATTGTTAATATGCATAAACTGATGTGATAATAGCGAGTTACAATGAATAACAAAAAAAAAAAAAAAAAAACAATAACATTTGATTTATTGAAACTTTTTCTAAAGCTATAATTTACCTTGAATAATATTAAGAAATAATATATTATACTTTTAAAATACATTGTAAAGCTATATTATTAAATTTAATGTTTCTATGTCTTCTATGTCTTATTAAACATTCATAGTACAAATGCAGTAATATTGTGATAGAAATAATGTTATGTATCTTTCAAATAGTACTCACTATATATTTTTTATTATATAGTATGTTTTAAAAAGTAGTATTTTAAAACAAGGAATAATATAATCATAAAAGAGAATTAGAATTGTTTTTTTTTTTTTTTAGTAGACTTAACAAGTCAGGAATCGTTCGTTTAGAAAATTATCTATCATTATAAACGAATTACTCGAGATTCTAATAGCTCTTACAGTATTGTTGTTTCGAAAATTCAGCGACAGTGTTTTAGAAGACACTGATAGTTTAAGAAACAAAACAAAAAAAAAACCTGCGTTAATGCGATAATATCGGTTATGCACGCGCAGGAACTGAACATCTTTGTATAATTTTCGCGGCAGTTCTGTTAGCTATAGAACAAATTGCTAAGCTTTGGACTATTGTTGGTTAAGAAGAAACATCACTGGCCGATAAATGATTAATAAATGATTAAAAGCTTTTTCACGAATTTCATCCAAATCCATTGTATAATTAATTAATAAAATGGTTAATTATATATTACACGAACAATCAAGAATTCCATGATATTTACAAAAAATCTTTAAATTCATAGGATGAATTCTTATCCTTATCTTTTTGCAAATTAATTATTTGATATATATATATATATATATATATATATATATATATATATATATATATAAAAGAATCTGTAAATGTATTTACAAAGAACTTTAATATAATATTAAAAAATAATACAAAGTTAATAATACATATAATACAAAGGGATATAAATAATAACGCTGCAACTACTTGCTGAAACTGAATTTCAATAAAAGAAATTATAAGTCGATGTCATACATCGGTTTTCTAAAACAACTCAAGCGATGCAATAAAAAGTATCAGCATATGGAAATTAAATGGAATTGAGAACAACAGAATGGAAAATTATCCGAGCATTTAACAGGCCTCTATATTGGAACAAAATAAAAGAATGTAGGCTGTTAATTTTACTTTTTCATTATTTCCTCGTAAATTGCGCAATAAAGCAACATCTACGCGCAGAAACAGAATTAAATTGACAACAATATCTTTATCCGAAATTATTGCTTATATTTCTTAATCTCCTTGGAATTGTTTTTCCCTCAAATTTACATCCCAGCCACATTCGCCCTCAGTGTCCGCACAGAAATTTAAGGCGTTCGTTGGCAAATTTTTACCTTTTCCATACTATACATACAATCACTATAAATTATAGCTGTTTCGCGTCCGATTTGTTTAAACTCGGTTGTAATCGCATTCAAGATTGGGAGAGAAAATAATATATTTTAATCAAATGAACGAAACCAAATTATAAACGATGATGCAATGTTTACCTGAAATTTCTCTAAGGACTGTGGCGAAATTGATAATACTATCGTCAACAGTTTAACGAGATGAGGCTCGAAGACAGACGTTAATTAGTATATCTTATATATATATATATATATATATATATATATATATATATATATATATATATATATAAAGATGAACATATTATTATATGAGTCAGTCGAAATTGAAGAGAAGAGGCAAACGCCTTGTCGCTCGCAACGACTGTCGAATACGTCATTGTGTTTCAAGGTCCTCCTTGTTGCAAGCGATTGTTAAGTTATCTTAATGTATTTTGTTCAATTTCACTGACGCGCATCTGCCGGATTTTGCACTGGACGGATAATGCAATTACGTGTATCGATACTTATTAATTATTGTGCCAGCGAAAGTTCCATGAATTCGAATGGCTTTGGCTTAGATAAAGAATAAACATCCCTATAGTAGTACAAAATATTTCAAAGGATTTATATATATATATTTCTAAGATATTTTTGAAATATGTGTCTAAATATATATCGGAGAAATATTATACACCATTTCTAAAATGATTTTTCTAAATTGATGCAGAGTTGAAAAGAAAACCTTCTAAGCATTTATATATATATTGCCATCGAACGTTTTGGCAAAAGCTGTTCGCTCATAGGAGGCAAAGGTGTACTGGAAGCTGCTGGAAGTCAACGACACGCAGTGCGCGGCCCTGCCTCTAACGATCCGTTTAATTTTGATTTGAAATAGAAGATTTTATATTTTATAAAATAATCAAAAAGAGTTATACATAAAATTTTTATACATAAATTTGAAATATTCATAAAATATTGGATCATGGAAAAAAGAAAATTTTCAAAGGCAATATTTATGAAATATTTCGTAAATATTTTCAATTATTGAAATTATCTTATTAACTGATAAAAATATTTGTTAGTTCAAAAATATAATACCTCATAAAATATTTTTAATTCGCTAGAAGGTATTTTAGAAATATTTTCGTGCGTTCAGTGCGATCATTTTTTATTATGTGAAAAGTTTGGGACAGTTTTGTGTAAAAAATTTTAAATCCAAGTACGTTTGTTACACAAAACTGAGAAAATTTAGTATTTTCATCCTTAAAATCTTACGATCACAGCTGATTTACATATAATTAAGCATACATCGATACAAAGTTAATGTATACGAAATGACTAAAAACAAGCTTTAAAATCTATAAAGTTAATTTCGAGAATAAAAAATTTCCTTATTTCATTTTTATGTGTAAAAATAAATATTGCATTATTGTTCCTTTGCATTTTACGTAATTTTCACAAAAAAAAAGAAAAAAAAATTGGGATACATTAATATTTTCAAATAACAGCAAAAAAAAAAGAAAAATTATCAACGATAACTTTTCCAAAAACATTTATATCGATGTTTATAGCAAAGGCGTATTATATCCCCCGCGTCAGTAATGATCTTTGCAAGGCATTGCATCGTAAAAAGTAATTTTTGTTTCCCGAAAAATTATTGACAATGATGATAATTCAGCGACACAGCCGGACGCGCAGCTGCGCGAAAAACTCCTCTATTAATATTTTGGAAAAAAGCGTTAAAATATGAGAATAATGCTACGAGAGCTGTTATGTTTTTAGATTTAATAAAAAGCCGCTGATTTATTTTTATATTTTTTTCGCGCGTTTCCTTCAAGAAAACTTTCGGGCGAGATTTATTTTAAGCCCCTTATTCTTTCTCAAATATTTATTGTTTTGTACTGAAATGCCGTTTTAATAATAATTCAATTTAATAGGAAGTGTTATTCAATATTTAATATCGCTACATAAATTATTATTTATTATATGCTTAATTTTTGCATTATTTATACTCACGACACCCGTAACGTTAGTGAATACTTAAACTTTATTGCAGCAGATAAAGCAGACCTTCAATTTTCATTATCGCAATAATTAATCTACTTTACATTATAGCTTAATTTTTTCATATTCCATATGTGCCTGTGTGTGTGCGTGCGTCCGTGCGTGCGTGCGTGTATGCATGTGTGCATGTGTATAGGCAGGCGTATATATGCATTTATCTGTGAGACAACCATATTATGTCATCGCGTCATCAGTCATAATTGAAAACCTTGAATTATTTTTAAGATAAATGATTTTGCATATATGAAACACTTTGTTTTTTAGGCTGTGTGCTGCATTCAAAAGTTTTTTTTAGCAGATAATTTCATTTTTAACTTCTTGGTCGTAAAATTAGAAAGAGAGAAAAAAGAACTGCAGCTTTAACCAGCTTTAACGACAGAGCCACACGAAGTAATTTTAAAACCACAGCACGGGCATAAGCAATAAATACTAAATATTTTTATTGTTATACCCGACGTTATTGTGTTTAGCTAAATTAAAAATAACTATACATCATTATATACTTATTGGGGATTATTTTGAATGCCTCGCTTACCAGAGCAAATTATGTATATAGCATAAAAAGTGTAGAGAGCAAGATATGGACAAGAGAGAAAACATATATAATACAATAAAATAAATTATTTCTTTTATGCAATTTCTTTTCCAATTCTTTTTTTTTTTAGAATTATTGATTCGCAATATTTAACATTTTTGTAGATACTTTAAATCGTTAGCAATTTAATATAAATATATGTAACAGCGAAAGTTTCAAAATAATTTAAAAAATAAAATAGCTCGTTTTTGCAACTCATCTTTTCTTTCATACTTATCAAGTTATTATTGTAATTAAAAATCTTGTGATTTTTCAAAATTCAATTTTTACCACTGAAATATCAGTTTCAGTGTAAAAGACGAAGAATAATTACTTCATACAAATTCTCATACCGTAAAAATTGCAATTACAGGCGCATAGTTGCGCTATGGAATAACCAAAATCTTGTCGCACACGGAGAGCGAAAGCTGTCAGGCGCGATATGCGTTCAGCTCGGGGCTAAGCTAGAATTTTGTTAGAATGAAATATGTTGCTGGAAATTTTATTACTACAATGCACAGTGGCGCCATACATATACAAACGATGCTATCGCAAGTGACTCGCCTACCGATCGGAGAAATAATCTCGCGTGGAAGTCACGTGTGGTGTGGCCTCGATAGACACATGTGTCAGAAAGAAATCAATGCAAGTCGATCGGGATGCGTACGATGCTATATATATACATATATGTGTATATATATATATATATATATATATATATATATATACATACATATTTTGTGTGTGTGTGTGTGTGTGTGTGTGTAAAACAAATAGTTCTCTCTCGATTTCTCTCTTACATCGTTTAAAATTTGTATGGAATTTGGGGGAATGGATATTGTACAAGTTATTAACGGGGTAGAATGTTGAAACCTAATAAAGCTGGTAATCGCGTTAGAACCTTCGTAAAACGTTCGAACTCTGGGACTCGATCTAAGTTTTCAACTGCGTTCGCAACTCCAATACTCTCGAACCATCGACATGAAAATTTCATACGCGCGTACGTATAAGATTTTCATTTAATTTTTTATTCATGCTTGCAAATTATGCAAAATCCGTTTTTATGGGAGGCGGGGTTTTACGGGCGTGGTTGCTGTACAAACGGCCATGTTTACGCAAATAAATAAAGATGCATCATATCGCACGCATCATTTGTGACTAATACTCATTTTAATTGAGCCTTGTATAAAACATTATATAAAATATAAATGAGAAATACGTAAAATTCGATAAGTCGAACCTTTTCGTTCGAACTGGGACTTAAGGGGTTCGAATTGTTCGAGTAGTATAACAACTTTCCGAGCTCTTTTTATATAGTTATAAAAAATATGAATAAATTAATGAACAGAATTTAAATGTTTATATTGGTATCGAAAATCATCAATCGAGTCATATTTTATAAAAAATCATATCATAGATTTAGATCACAAACGTTTTTAAAAATTTGAAAATCGCAAAATTCAGGATTCATGACTCTCTCCATTCTCGCAGGCCCGATAATGTCAAAAGTGAAAATGCAAAATTTTTTTAGTATCTGCTTTATTGAAATATATGATATAAAAAGAACCTCATTTCTATCACGGTTGTAAAGGAGCGTTAAGTTAATTGTGCTCGCTGCACGAGACGAGGCACGAGACCAAAAGTCCCATTATTCGCACCGATACAATTATTATGATAACCGTCGATTCCGCGGATGTCCGATTGTTAGGAAGCTGTATAATATACACGCGCGTAGATGACAACACACATCAATTGGCCGCCTATACAATGTATGTATGTATATATATATATATATATATATATATATATATATATATATATATATATATATGCAATAGGTGCACTCATTTTGAAGGTGCGGGGTGGAAGTCCGCTACTGCACTGGAGACGTATGAACGTCAGATGCAAGGATGTCTCTGACTTCGCGTTGCGCGATAATACCACGACCCACGTATATATATGTACGTATGAGTGTATGTATGTATGTATGTATGTATACCAACAGCGATGCACCGGTGGCACTCGCAGTCATCCCGACGCTCTCCTTATTTATCTTGGTCACTTTTTGCTCCGCCCCCCCCCGTGCCCCGCGGATCTACCGGAGACTGTCGGGCCGCGATCACGGTTTCTCTATAGTTTTATATAGGCGTCGGTGCGTCGCGTCCGCGATGTTATATATACGCGTCTGTGCACGCTTGCGGAAGGCCTGGAGTTGCTCGACCGAGTCGGCGCACACTTTTGCTAGAGAGGACTCGCTCCGCCAGAGTCGTCCGGGCGCTGCCGTATATCGGATACAATAGAACGCATCGGTTCAGGCGCGTCATTACGGTATTTTTCTATGCGTCTGGTATTCCTTGTACATACACCCTAGCCACGGATTTTCAGAATAATAACTCGGAAGCTTGAAATCTTCTAGCTCTAATTGTTTCCCAAACGTAGTAACGTGCTTGGCAATAATATCTTTTAAAAAAATTTTTCTTTCATTTTGCGCGTCTTTTGAAATTTTAAACATTAGCAATTTGCTCAAAGTATAATTTTTTTTTACCGATAATAGAATCTTCACATCGCGAAATATTCATGAGAATATAGAAATTCAGAAAATTACATATACTGCGAGAGCTTAGTTTGCGAGTATCCCGCTTAGATTTTATCCTCGATTTTATCTTTGACATCGACAAGTCTTTGCATGGGTTTCTATCTCTGATTTTCCATACACGCAGTCTATAGCTATGTCTGATTTTATCAGACACCCGATACCCTTTAGACGCTTCTGCATCGATGTGAGCCACCGTGCGTAGAAGGGAGAGAAGGATGGAGAATGGAGAAATCGTGTTCGAGAAGTTTCTATGGATATCGCGAGCACGAGAGGTCAATGGTGTATCTTTGCTCTCTCTCCTCTCTCTCTCTCTCCTCTCTCTCTCTCTCTCTCTCTCTCTCTCTCTCTTCCTCTCCTTTACTCTTTGGTCCTTTTCTGGCTAGCTTGAATTCGCGATCGCAGGGTCGAGGTAGATATTGAAAGCTCCTTCTGTATTGTGTATATGGTTGAAAAAATGATACTATAGTACAGTTTAATTATCCAACTCTGTGTACTTTTTCGCTGGCAAAACACGCGCCCGAGTAAAAAGGAACTGTTCTTATGTATTTTCACTCGACGGAATGCGAATCGACACTATTTTCTTACACAGGATGTAACATATATATTGAAAATCGCAATTGTTGAATTATTGTTTATGATTTCAAATCATAAATTTTTCAAATTAACAATATTTTTTAAATTAATATAACTTTGAACCGTTTTTGTAAAAATATATCGTAATTTGTTGGCGTTTTCGTAGCCAGTTATTTTTTTACTGCACTTTTGGATTGATGTTCTAAATTTTTAGTCTAAAAGCTTCTACTCTAGACTGCTAAAATAATACATTCAGAGTGTGAATGGTAAGAATCTTGTGCGAAAGGCTGTGCCACTTATATTAATATAAAATTATTTATTTTCTCATAACGTAGTTTAGATACTGCTTTTTTTTTCCAGTCTTGTATAACGAGTGAATTTACGACGAGGAATGATTAAATCTTTAATATTTTATAAACGTGCACTTACGAATTGACAATTCATTAGCATCGATTGAATTAATTATGGAGGCCAAGCACGTAGATATGCCGACATCATTTACTTTTTTATTAATCTATTTTTATTCATTCCAACATTCATTTTTATATGAAATTAAAAAAAACAAAGCGCACAGTAAACAAATCGTTAGTGCTCATAATAGATATAATTGTACGATTACGTTATGAGAACACCGATTTTCACTATTATAGCAATAAATTCTGCAATTATTAAAAATAATTTCTATCATTCTGTCTTATGTATCTGAAAAAGTGAAAAGATAAAAACTGAAATTTCAGCACATATAAGAAAAATCAGACATTCGGATTAGATTATTATAGTAAAATTTTTAGAATTGTGTGACAAAGACCTCGCACGTAAACAGAACAATGAAACATATATAGCATATGACTTTTTATTTATATCGATTGTCAATGTAGAGTAACTAACGATTTTTGAACTCTGTGTACTACACCAACTTATAGTTCTTATTCCCTTCATTAAACAAAAATGAATCTTCAAATTTAAGAGAAGATCTTAAAATTATAAACTGTATTTCCCCCTGATGTTTGCATTCTGAATTTACCCTTTCAAAAATTTTAAATTGCCTTATGATTTGTTCACGAAGCAGATATTGTAAATTTAACAGCATGTTTCCAAATTGGAAAAAGTTGCAAAACTTATTTTATTTTGAACAGAAGGCAAGACGAACGCATTCGACTCAAAGATATCCTAAAAAAAGTTTTCCAACCAGCACGATATACATCTCTTCAATTTTAGGACAATCGCTGAAAAAAAAGAGCAGCTCTCATGACTTTCTTTCGTAGAATCTTTCGAAGAGCATTGCGGGAATTTCAAAGTTTTTCAATTTTGAAAATTGCTCGACCAACGCTGCCCCGAAGCAGACATTATGTAGAAGCCCGGGCGTCGATCGATTTTTTTATAACAACTTCCCCAGGCTCGAACATTTATCGGGCTAAAGTGTACGATTCTTGTATCGAATTCGTTTCCCCGATTCTTGTGTCGAAAAGCAAGATCGAGAGTCACTTAATTATAGAAAACATATTCGAGAAAAGGTTGGATTTAAAAAAATGTTTGCATCATTCAGTGACTGTTTCTCGAAATTATTTTCAAATTGAAGAACGTCCGATGCATAACGCAGATTCACTGCTCCGATCGATATACGGATGACACGTGAATAGTAGAATGATTCGAATAAATTACATCCGTTGACAAGAAGTCAAGTAAGATGCGATTAGCTGGAACTATAAATCGCCGATACTTTTTATATGAACTAAATATTAAATCTAGTATAAGTTTGAACTATAGTAAAATAAAATAATATTGAATGTTGTATAAATATTCATACACAATACGTACATATCATACATATATGTACATCCATACATAAAAATTAAAAATGATCATTTCTGGGATACTATAATAGTGAATTTGTAAAAAAATTAATTATTTTTTAATATCCATTAGCACATAAAACCAAAAAACTATAACGCAAGATTAAGAAATTATCAAGCGTATTAATCTGATAAAGTACAAATACCCACTCAAACATTTCTAATATTTAATTGTGAATAAATTTAAGCCTTACAAATATTTAAAATATCACAAATAAAAATTTGCTAATTAAATTATCTTCTATTCTCCTTCCTTCCACCCCTCATTATATTATGCAATTTTTAAAATACTGTTGCACTGTACCGATCTCGAATACTATATATATATATATATATATATATATATATATATATATATATATATATATCGGAAGGCGTAATTAATCGCGCAAAATCCTCGAACAATCAAAGTCATAATTTACCAGGTTTTCGAATGAGCGCACACGCAACGCAACCGCCGCAGTACTAACGGAAATCGTTCCGCAGTGCTTTTGCCTCCCATCCCACCTCTATCCCCTGCCTATGCGGACGCGGACGCTCCCGTAACCGTAGCGCTAAAATACGTCAAGCGCACTCGCCCCGCTATATAATCCGCAAGTGCGCTCTACTCAACGATTTATTAATAGGGCATGGCGCCCGCCGACAGGTGGCTGACGTAATCGCGTCGCTCCTGCAAGTTTTATCTAGTTCGCGGACGAACGCCTATATTTACACAATTATCTATATATTATAATATGTATTATAATATATTGTACATGTATGCATGTATAATATGCGCGTAATTGTAAAAGCAAGTCTTCTAACTGCGGTTATCGCACGGCTATGCGCATGCTTTTGGTTTTAGCGCGCGGGTCGCGCGACGCGACGTGCCCGATGTCTACCGCAAAAACCACAACCGTTTGCTTGATGAACGCGATAAACGGGCTCTATATGAGAGCGGCTCGTTGAAAGTGGCAAAGCCAGGCGCTGGGAGGAAAGGATAATTTGGCATATGCGAACATATAAAGTTTTTTTTTAACTAGATTGATAAATAATAATTATAAATCAAGTAAAGAACTATAGCTTTTTTAAATCAGAATAGATTAGTCTATATCAATAATCCAGAAATTTAGTAATAAAAATCAAAATATTATCTAACAAGTCATTACGAACATCAGGTTACGAATTTTATAGATATTTGTTCGTTGAGTTAGGAATTATATCGATTTATGTATAACAGTTATACATTTATGTATAACTGTTTGTAAAAACTTATTATTGTATCTAGCTTTTGTATCTAGCTATTGTAATTATCTCATCCTTAAATATAACGGCGCGAATATTCGAAATAGAGATCGTATGTGTAGAAGTACGGGTTTCCCATGTATGCAAAGCCGCCCAGTGCATATAGACTCCATGGATAAAGAAGGATTAAGTTTTCTTTTCTTCAAAATCACCTTGGAAATATTTATATTTCTGGATTTACGTACGTACCGTTTACATGCGGCGGAAGACTCTGAGATTAGTTGGATATACAGACAATGCTGTGAGTACACCAGTATTAAGGAAAAAGAAAATAGGCTTTGCTTTAGCGTACGCATGAAAAAACGATTGAAAATTTGACAAACAGAAGAAATAAAATGATTAAAGGATTTCTCAATATGTACAGACACAGTTTGTTGTGTTGAGCCAATTATAATCCTTGTTCTACTACGTAAGTGCGGAGCCCTATTTTTTCGCAAGTCAGCGTACATCTCACTGTCTATGAAAGTAGTGAATATAAATAGATTTGTTTTTTCAGAAAAATAGGCGACCGTAATGTGTTGTTATTAATTTCCTTAACAAGGATGTTGATTAATTGTGTCGGTGGTTAGAATGTAAACCTCGTTGTATTTATTTATTCATTTTTAAATGAATATCATAATCGAGTGAAGGGACATGTGCTGTTTTTCTAGAGAAGCATAGTGAAATTTTGAAAATAAAAAATATTTGAATAAGTTTCTATTATATAATTGCTGTATAAGAAAGAAATTATTTATATGTAGTTTTGTAAATCCTTTACTATAAAGAATAATATCTTATATTTATTTACATGGAAGAATATACAAAGATAATTAAAAAGAGACGTGATGAGGCCTACGATGGCTCCATCGCTAGAGCGAAGTCTAGTAACTTGGTGATCTGAGATCCAATCCCGGTCGCGATCTATTGACACAAGCACCGCTGTAATAATTGACATGTGTTTTGTTTACAAACACATCATAGACATCCGTCGCTGATTAGCAACGATATTTGGAAGCATCAATAGAGCGACGTTAAATAACATAAAAAAAAGAAGAGTGACGGGTATTCAGATTTCATTGCAAAAGTCGCAAATCTAGTGGTAGAATTTGGAAGCTCTTAAAGTAATGCCAAAATAGAATTACTCAATCTATAATATTAATACGAATTTTTATGTCATTAATATAGACAAAATCAATAAGGAAAGAAATACTAGGAATAAGGGACAAAAGATTGTTTCTTTTACCTGTCATTACAATCTAAGCCGATCTGTCTTTATTGGTATAATACACAGATTCACTACAAAGTCTTTTCATGGAGCTTAAATATTCCAATAAGCCGGTTTTGAAAGAAAAAATTTTTAAAACACGAATCAATAATGATCGAAACGTTATTAATACGTTGTTAATACGTAACAAATGAATTGTTTTTATTATTGAAGTCAGACATTCGCTTATACATTCATAGTAATCATTAAATTGATGTAACTCATTGAAGATTATTGGGTTTCTAATTTGGAGTTTGATGAAAACATATAACAAAGAAACTTGATATATTGATTTGATGAATTAAATGAATTAAAAAATATATTTGATGAATTAAATAAATGGATAAATATAATTTTCAAGCGCCCTTGAAGGATTAGACAATAGAGCTGTGGTATGGTAAAAATTATGGCTATTATAATACCGTTCACATACGACTATTTGTCGTCATCTACAATTCGTTTCGCGATGATTCTACTTGAAAGTGACTACTGCTTTTTATCCATAGTTTATTGAGGCGAACAATTCTACTTTTACTCGTATCAAATTATAGTTTCATAGTTATATTTTGTATAACTACATATATATATATGTTGTTTTTAGATGAAGGACGTTAACTTTTGGGTATTTTAAAGAAACTTTATAAGGACACTAATAAGTTTTCAATTGTGTTCGATTTCATATCAAATACCAAGGTTCCTGATTGATAATTCACATTAATATACTTTTTAAAGTGGTAGATATTTTTAAAAGAGAATTTTGGAACATCCACATAGGTTACGCAATGCAAATATTACGTAACCTATTAGGCTCAAAAGAACATTATTGAAATTTACTGCAATCTTTTGATTTTGAAAATATGGTTATTTTGTTAAAAAGTATCGAAAATAAATATAAAAGGGGATCTAAGAAGTAATCATATTTAAAGGCATCAAAATGATCTAAGAATGAGTAAACTAAATTAGATAATAATAATATAGATATCATTTCTTATGAATTTGAATGTACGGTATAGACGGGATAGGTGTATATAGGTAGTGGGAGGCATATAATCAATGTCCACATTTGTGTCGCAATGTATACTATTTATGAAATCTATGAATTTTAATCATTGTCATCCGATATCTGGTTGAAAGTATTGAAAGTATTGAAATATTTGGTTCAATGCATTGAATCTATAATTGCTATCGTTAATCATTGTCTATTACCCGCCATTCAATTGTCTGAGTGTGCAAAGGAGATTTTCCATTTAAAAACACCTGGCAGGTGTTTTTATTCAAAATCGAAACAAAATTCAATTGTATATATCATTCTCGGTAATAAAAAGCGAAAATAGAAAAGACGATAATTGAGTTTGGAAAAATTAACTCTCGGGCAAAGCAAACTGCCGTTGCATTAAACCCGCATTCCCTTTCTCTCTCTCTCTCTCTCTCTCTCTCTCTCTCTCTCTGCCATTCCCTCCCGACCTGTAGCCTTCAAAGTTTAATTAATTGCAAAATTTTCCGTTAATTAATCAAAATTGTTACTTACTTCTGCACGATTAATTAATTCTGGCAAACTTCTTGGTCAATGTATAATCGATATATACAGATATATATTATTGAAAATTGGTATTCGAAGAATACGTCGATTGAGAATGATTATTGCTAAAGAGAATCTTCATCGGCTATTATATCATCGATCCGCTTCAATAATAAAGAATCAACCTATGCGCATACGTTTTTATTTGCCTTTTTCAATTTGCTAACTGATGATGCTCGTTTCAATAATAGACATATAGCGAAGCGTCTATTTATCGATGTTTTTTTTCTTCTTCAAACGTTATAATAGAAACTTGCTACAAAGGATATTATAACCTCTCGTTTCTTAAGATTATTCAATTAGATTATTTTCATTGTTTCAAAGCGGAAATATCAGGCTTTATCGATATTGTTCTTGCATCAGTTCAGATTGTTTTTTTTTTCACAAAAACTTATGTTGTTTATAACTACTTCATCCTTTAATATTTATTTTGAGCATTTTAACATCATTATTTCCTTTACTGTAATTTTTACATTTCATTATGTTCTTCAGATCTTTATTAATGCTTTTATTCGATCATTTGCTTCCATTAAATAACATAAATTATTTTCATAAGGGGATTTAAAAATGAAAAATTTAAGCTTATTCTTATTACTGTTATAAATGCAGTAAACCATAAAACCTTCGAAATATGAATTTATCCCGGCTGTATGCGAATTATTGTATAACGATGTTTTCTGCCTTGCGAATATCAATCGTCGGTTAAAAAGTGAGAATAAAGTTGAACGACCTCTGCCGTATGTTTCATAAGATTGCAATTGCAAAATTGCATCCACGCAATATAAGTACAAGAACTATTAATTTAAAACTGATGTATCAAATGGACGAGTCTTTGATTTCTTGCGAGAACTATCTTTCATATGCACAACAACACAATTTATCATTTTACATATAAAGAATCCAAATAATCTTAATTAATCTAGAAAATGTAATATTCTTAATACTTTTTATAAATATATAAGACTGGAATTAATTGTATAAGTATGTCTTAATACACTGATTTAACTAAAATTATGAGTTTTAACGATAAATATAAAAATCCTCTTTTTCGCTTTATGTAAGTCTATAATAGTTGAATCAAACTATTTCTGCTATATGCCATCAGGTACATTTTTTTATACTTGCTTAGTTTTTCGATGTGTTACTTATAACCAAAAGTGAAAGTCACTTGTGTTCAGAATTATTTCCTATATTCCTCTATATCGTTAGAATTTATATAGAAACATTGATATTTTATGGAAAACTGCTAGCAGAATTATATCAAGTAAAAAAATTTTTATAATTTTTTCCTTTGTATATCTCAGTCGCCAATTTGCCATGATTCCGAAAGTCGAAATTATAATCTATATAGATCATAGTTTAGTTGTTCAAATTTATTCAAGTCGAAATCTTATGTAAATTTCTTGCAAAACGCGCGTGTGTGTGCGTGTAGAAGCAATTTTATCGCTCTCTTTTATGGTATAGCATTATATCGAGCATTAGTTTCACACCCACCTTTACAATTCCTCTATACATATGTATATAGTATATCCTAACGACAGACATTCCCATAACCAAATCGATTCGCATTAATACATCATGGTGTACGTAATATATATACATTTACACACATGCATATACACACCACAAATAATAGGATCGCGGTCAAATAAACTACCACCCGCGTCATCCTCTCACATTGTTCGCGACAATATAACCTTGGCGCGTCCATATCTTAGGCCAGAGTACAGTGCTGCTAATCCGACCCCTCTCCGTCTGTCAGCCTGTCTCTCTCTGTCTCTGTCTCTCGCTCTCTCTCTCTCTCTCTCTCTGTACACACACAATTGAATCATGGAACTGGAATCATGTGTGTGTGCATGTCTAAATACATACATACATATATATATATATATATATATATATATATATATATATATAGATTATATTATAGGCTAAGCTTTCAGCTCTCGTGGATTTACGACTTTGTCATATACGCTCGAGCTTTGCGCACGCTCTCTGATGATGATATGATCGATGATTTTGAGACGAGAGCGCTACACCTAGAGCCTCATCAGCTGAAACGACAAGTGATATCGGATAATATATATGTATATATATATATATATATATATATATATATATATATATCACTATATCACTATAATAAATTAACGCTCCATGCCAATACGTGTGTATCTAAATTTGACACCCTTGCTTATAGGGAGTGATGGAGGAAGAGGTGAGCTAGGAGATGACGGTAAGGCAAGCTAATTCTATATTCTCGACCGAAGCCTCGTAGACGGCGTTTCGTTCTCAAGTTGCCGAGATGCGCAACAGATGCGAGGTGTTGAATTGTTATAGACGGTATGAGATGGGAAAATTATACAGGCCCAAGTTTGAATAGAGTATATCGTGGTGATATTTCTATATGTATTTGTTCTGATTCTTGCTGTTGCTGCTTCTATTGTTGTTGTTGTCAGATTACTATTGTTAGTATTCTATTTATCTCTCAGATTTACTAGTGCGCGCACCGTATAATCTTCCGGAGTTTTCTTGATAAAGGCTATATGGTGACTATATCAACATTTTATCCGACAAAATTTTTGTAAAGTTTTTTAGAGCTTCAGAAAATTGCTACTATAAAAGTCTGACTTACTTCTGTATTAGATTCAATCTAATACAGAATGTGGATATTCTTTTTTTGATTTGTAGCTCTTGTAGTTTATTGGTAACTAATGATACATACGTATATAAATTCATCCTAGGGATTATTATCTATCTATTATTAGATCTTATAAGATAAAAATATTCAATATAATATTAAATATTAGATTAACATTAGAAACATCTTTACGTATCTTCAAAAACTCCACAACAATAATATAAAAAATTCTGGAAAAAATTGTGAAGCGTCCATGTGACGAGTAAAAATTAAATCAGACGTTGATTGAGAGAAGAATAACGAAACATAACGAATCTTCAAATAAATAGTAAAACGTCCTTCAAGAATAATTTCTAAATAGTGTCTTAGTACATTGATAGAAAAATAAGAGATTTCTTCTAGTTTGGTGTAAATAATATTTCCATACCACTTAAATCTATATTAATTCTGCTAATTTTCATTTAAGATTCAAAGTAAAAAAAAGAATTACACGATAATTACACCTCATGTTATACAGCCGTTATATACATCTCAAACAAACACTGATGCAATCGAAGCAGCACATTGTCTTCGAGTAATATCTGTTGTGACTCGAATGCCAAGGTTAATTATATCGATATATATATATATATATATATATATATATATATATATAGTTATATTAACAATCGAATCATAAAGATGATATATATATATATATATATATATATATATATACCCAATGTGTGCGTATGCACGTGTGTGTGATTACACTGAAGTAGGTATATATTTCGACTGATATCGCCGAAGAATTCCTGCATTCGCACACTTTAATGATATGCTCGATGCAGGATGTGCGATATTTCTGCATCCCGTGAAATTTCCATGCGACCCAACTGGTCAATCCTCTCTCGATCATCTATAAATAGAGCCGCTCTGGGTAAAAATATGATCTATAAATAGAAGACGCTTTCTCATCGAGAATTTCCCCGGGCTGCAATTGCTATGTATATTATAGCTGCGTGCAGGCGTGTATAGAGTCCCATTAAAATATCTTCACAGCCACTATATATATATATATATATTATCAACAACTTGCAGCACTGTCGCTTCGGAACTTATATTCAAACTAAATGTGCACATTATACCGGTCTCTCTTTTACCGATTTCTATAAAGAAACGATATTCCAGAATTATATATATATATATATATATATATATATATATATATATATATATATATATTTCTCCCTCGTGCAAAAGTTCCGTTTCTTTCTCGTTCTAGCGAGTATATCTGTCGTAAGTATACGTACTAGCACACATATCGTCGTTTTTCTGCGGCTGCTCCGAGGATCGTGGAACATCTTTGGCGAGAGCGCGCATCAGGTGTAGACGGGTGTAGCACGTGGGAATTAATGGCGCCAAATTTTTTACATAGAAGCTGGCTTTTTCATACGGCGGTTGCGCAGAAAACATTTTTATATTTTTCAACGTGACTATATATATGTATATATAGATGGTCCGAATTGAGATGAGCTGGACAGGTATGTAAGAAGGATAGAGGATGATGAAATAGTAAGAAGGCATGGCTTCATCGTTGGTCCAGTGTACTTTCTAAGTTTGAATCGGTGAAATTTAACTAATATTATTTGCATATATATACTTATCGATAGATTACATTGATGTACTCACTTATTGAGAAGTTGTCGCATTAGCGATAATATGCGCTGTTAATTAGTGGAATTTCATTGATTTATTCGAAGTTATAAGTAGAAAGTTTCTTATACAAAATACTTCATCGCACACTAACTGCGTCATTAAAGTTTTTGAACTTGAATCTACGAATTAACGTAATTGCTAAATTTTTTCGAAAACATTTATATTATTAAAATTAATATAAGTACGAATTGAGATTAATGGAAAAATTGAAATATCCTTCAGAGACCATTATGAGAAGCATTGTATACAGCTTTCATTATTAATTGTTCGAAGTAGTTTTGATTCTATTATTAAAAGTTTAACAAAGGACTTTAACGCATACCCCTGTATCATCTATGCGGATGGACTGTTTATTCGATGAATACGAATATCGATTTGATGCTTTGTAATTACAGTAGATGGAACAATGAAAGAAATTGGAGTTCTTAAAAGATGAGCACACTAGCTTTTTCGAATAATATTTTAACTATCAATTCAATAGAAATTTAAAACCTCGTACAGAACAATAAAAATATGGTAAAAAACCAATGCAAAGGTCACTAGGAAAAAAGAAATTAAGGGGGCATCTCTAGCCTTTTTGCAAAAATTTTCAAGATTTTCTTGCAGTAAACTTTATTATCACACTACAATTTTTTATATTAAAAAAATACATATTGAAGTCTGCAAAAAAATTTTTTTTTTGATTTTT
The DNA here is from genome assembly GCA_018907035.1 of Sycobia sp. Sy_11. Lineage (NCBI taxonomy): Eukaryota > Metazoa > Arthropoda > Insecta > Hymenoptera > Epichrysomallidae > Sycobia > Sycobia sp. Sy_11. Next base: position 1,340,224 of record JACCIC010000145.1, on the reverse strand, counting down.
CATCCAATATGGCCCAGATATGGCTGCCACAAGAAAGCTTGCTTTTTTTTGGCTGACATCATATCTTGACACAGGAAGTTCTGAAATGAAAAATTCAAAAAGCATATTAAAGTATAAGAAAGTAGCTATAACCCGTACTAGAATTATGAATATTCGATTACATTTGAGCACTTTTTTAAACAACATAACCTCAAAAAATAAGCCGAAAATTAGAAAAACCCGCCATTTTGTTTTTATTTTACTTAAACTTCTTGATTTTAGTACGGGCTATAGCCACTTTCTTTTACTTTAATATGTTTTTTGAATTTTTCATTTCAGAGCTTCCTGTGTCAAGATATGATGTCAGCCAAAAAAGCAAGCTTCGTTGTGACAGCCATATCTGAGCCATATTGGATGAAAAATGAAAAAAAAAATTTTTTTTGCAGACTTCAATATGTATTTTTTTAATATAAAAAAAATTGTAGTGTGATAATAAAGTTTACTGCAAGAAAAAAATCTTGAAAATTTATGCAAAAAGACTAGCGATGCCCCCTTAAATTACATTCTATTATAAATTTTAAAATATCGAATTTTTCTTTCTAGCAGATATAACTTATTTGTTCAGAAAGTTGTCATGCCTCGTGCCGTATCAAGCAAGAATCCGTATAAAGATCGATTAGTCATTGTCTTAAACAATAAAAATAAGTAGTATTTGAATCTAAAAGAAAATATGTAATATGTATTGATACCTCGCGTAATTATTAATAAAAAAAATTGTATTTTAATCACGTCAAATTATATATATGAAATTTAAATTTCTTCAGATCGAGAAATCTACTTATCAGTAACTACTTACCGCTGTGTTATGTTCAATTTTTTTTATCTGCTTTGTGAGATTATTTTATAATATATAAGTCTGTGAATTGTCAAATGAAGGTTCAATTATTGTTGATGATCGTAAATGTAACTTTAATCGTCCAAGAGTCCAGCAAGAGGATTTAACCAAAATAAATCAAAGCTTTGCTGATCTAAGCAGGATCTGTTTGAACTTTTTCTCAGTAAATATCGGAGATTCTTTTTTCATGCCTTCTAATCACATCATGAAATATTTATGATAATGAAAATATAAGTTCAAAAAATGACATATACTCGAAGAGACTAATTCGAGAATTTATTATCTATCATTTAAGTTTGGTATCGACAATTTTTGCATCCCTTTCTATCCCTACACTCAGTTCGGCTACGTCTAATTTTACTAGCGCTACCAGACATCTTTTGATGCCACTGTTGCATAACAATATACGCGAATGTACGCGAATTTGCGTATAGAGTAGTTCAAAGTATATTACGTATACGATTTTGACACGCATATATAAATAAATAAATAAATATACATTGATTAAGCTACTAGTAGTCTCTACCATCTACTGTTCTTTCCTTCGTTTTTTATTATAAAATTATAACTAATTTTTTTGAATCGTATAAATAATTTTCATTCTTCGTACTGACAAAAAAAACAGTAGACGGTAGAGACTGCTAGTCGCTTAATAAATGAATGTTTAACAACACTAAACATCATTAGTATCGTATATTAAACAGTAAATAAATAAATAATAAATAAATAAACAAATAAACGTATTTGTTTATAAAGCATTCTGCATTAAAATAATTTTCAGCTTTGTTTGATGAACGTGGGCTCCTGACATATCAGTAAGGTAAAGCATCAACAAGAACGGCAAAGTATTCTAAATCGTTTTAGTATTCTAAATCAATTAAATTATCGAGACATTTTATAATATAAATGTTGCCCCTTAGTTCGATCGTTCATGCGCGCGAAAGACCAACTGACACACACACTGAAAGGCACACTCTTACACAAACTGGCACACAAACTGGCATACACACACGTGGACAAACGCACACACACACACACACACACACACACCACACACACACACACACACACACACACACACACACACACACACACACACACACACACCGCGCAAACACACATAAAATTTAAGCGGATTGTTCTCGCTCGTTCGAGCTCTGCACCACGTGAGCGGCTTGTTTATCGTGCACGGACACGTGATTAGCGTGAGCAGCCGGAGTCTTTGCCGTGTCCCTCTCTCATTTTCTTTCCCCCATTGTCTTTCTTATTCTCCTAGCTAACAATATATACTCAGAGAGGAAGATAGATAGATAGATAGATAGATAGAGAGAGAGAGAGAGAGAGAGAGAGAGAGAGAGAGAGAGAGAGAGAGAGAGAGAGAGAGAGAGAGAGAGAGAGAGAGAGAGAGAGAGAGAGCGAGAGAATCGCCTTGCAAGGTCTCGGTTATTACATATATGCATGCATAATGCGGGACGGTGTACATTTTTTTGCGGATAAATTTATAACCGATTCACAAGTTCTCGCGCGCGCAACTGTAATAAATTAATTTTTTGGTCTGTTCTATTATCGCGCTCTATAAATGATAATATACGCGCACGAGCAAGAGAGAGAGAGAGAGAGAGAGAGAGAGAGAGAGAGAGAGAGAGAGAGAGAGAGAGAGAGATAATTTCATACTTCGTCTATTTATTCTAGATGGTTCCTGTTAAAACTAGAAGAGATAGATTGAAATAAAAGGAAATGTAAGAGAGAAGGATATTTTCGATCGATCTTTTTATAGCTGATCCACGAAGAAAATTTAAGACTCGCTTGAGAGTTGGGGAAGAAATGATCAGTTGCTTATTAAATATTATATACATATATGATTGGATAAATTGTATGAACCCTCTTTGGTTAATTTCATTTTGCTATTTCCGGCCCAACAAGAAACAGATTATACAAAATTATTAAGCAATAAATAGAAGAAAAGTTAACACTATTTACGTTGCTACATATATATATATATATATATATATATATATATATATATATATATATATATAAGAGATACGCTTGACAATCGTTTTTTACGAATGAAATAGGGCTGAAAATTGGTTTTCAAATTCAAGGATACTGAAATAATCAAATTTTAAGAAAATAAAAAGATTATTCATATGAAATGTCATTCTATATTTTATACTTTATTATTTGTATTTTCTCTGTTATTTTCAATTTCTGGTAAGGCTTCGTGCTCCTTTTTTCTTCTTTCAACGAAAATATAGTCCAATATCTGCTGTGTAAGTTGATTTACCTGCCCCGCTTCGCTCAGGGTTAAACTGCCTCACTAGGTAAATATAAACCACTCCCATAAAATAAAATGTACTATTTTATAAAATATATTAAATTTCAAATCAAAACAATTTATATAATTTAAAGATAAAGCTCAGAAACGATCACTTATTTCAGAATACTTTAAAGTAATGAAGAACGAATAGATTAATGAATGATGGAATATTGAACGATAAAGAAATGTATATAAATAAAATGGTGTCAAAAGAAAAGAAATTATAAGAAGCCTAGATAGAAAAATGGTGTACCACTATAAAGATATTAGAGTCTCACCGAGATTATAAATATTTAAGTAGCATATGAACAAGCCGTATATGTATATATATATAGGCCTTATGTTTATACTTTCCTCAATGATATATGGAATTGAAAAGTATTAATAAGCAAATGCAAAAAGAATTAAACAATAGTTTTTTAATAATTAATGAACTCAAATGAATAAATTGAAATATAAATAAAAATAAACGATATAAATGAAATTATAAATAAATTGGAAACGATGTCTTTTCTAGAGAGAGAACGAGTATCGATACAATTGCATGGCCCTGCATTAATATATTTCAGTACTTTGTGGTTCGCCATCTATTGGCCAGACTCAGTAATAATCTCGGTTTGTACGTTCAAACATTCGGCATACGTTTAGTCAACGGAATTTACTTTATTTAAACGAAATTAATGAAATTATTTATATTAAGAAATATCCATGTCAAAATTTGATCTGTATTTATAGAAAGTAAAATTCCGTTAATTTCATTTCCTTTTTTTAAGTATATCCGTCCGTTAATTTAATTTCATTAGTCGATAAATTTTTTTTAATAGTTTTTGCAATAATTGTAAAATAAAAGAACAACAAAAACTGTTGTGATACTGAAATATTATATTCATCTGCAATGCGTATTATAATATGACATTATATGGATGTGTTTGCCGAATCCATGCAATAATTAAAGAATGATTTTCCTTTCGATAATGTTCGCAATGGCGCTCTCGTCAATTTATCAACATTATCTGCAGTTCGTGTCAAATGTTATTATAAGCAATTAAAAAAATAAATATCTAGATTATATTAAAGATCAGAATCATGGTTTTTATTATTCATCTACAGACTGTATTGAATTAAAGATTTATGTGTTTCCTAATTAAAATTTAGACGGAACATATAGAAAAATCGTTATAAATCGAGAAACTTTATATTATAACCGTCCTAATTTTACAATAAATTTATCATTTATTGTCGTTTGCTATATTAAGCCATAAAGAAGCATCGTGAAAAACGTTTCTTATACAAACAATCGTCAGCGAAAGACGATCATTTCCATATCACGATACATTTCCATTAACGTTACAAGAATTTTAAATCAAAAAGAATTCATTGCTCTGTCAATACAGCGATTTAAATTGTATATCATTATTATGGAGGATCAATAATTTTACATCATTGAATACAAATTTGCAAATTTGCACAAATATACGATCAATTTTCATAATCGGAAATTAGTAAAAATGATGGTCGGCTCAACGATAACGGATGACAACGTATGAACTTTGTTTTTCCACGCAATTCATCAGTAAAGCGGGTTCATTTTATAATGCTTTGTATACATATATATATATATATATATATATATATATATATATATATATATATATATATATATAGATAAAACAAAGCTAATCGGTAAAGGTCACGATACCACTGTATACTTACGCGCGTTCTCCAAGCGCAATATCGATTATTTCGATAGAACCACTGAACGAATATGTGTATGTATGTGAAAATGCATGTATGAATGCTTGCATGTATAAATGTACACACACACACACACACAGAGAGAGAGAGAGAGAGAGAGAGAGAGAGAGAGAGAGAGACGCGCTCGCCCGAACAAACATACCTACATACATACATACATGCACGGACCTTTCGCTCGTCACGTGGCGCGTTATACATCTTATGCACCTTCTGCATTATTAGGAATTCACACAAGTCGCGCGGCGAAGACACTGAAGTATTAGGTTTGAATGTCTTGACGTATACTCCTTACCTATTTCTATGTTAAAGAACGAGTGTCTTTCATCGCGTCAGGTGCTTAGCGCGATAAATTTACTTGACATCGCACTTGCTACGATATGCATATATATATATATATATATATATATATATATATATATATATATATATATAAGTACAATACCACGGCGATCGTTCGCTTTTCTGCTTTTCATTTTGGCTGGCGCGCACGTGCACGCGCGCCCCGCGCGTTCATTACGTTAAATTTATCTATTTATGTATCGATCGATCACGCTATCTATTTATCTACATATATTGTATAGGAAACAAGTAATGTTCGAAAACATTAGAAGAAAAAAAAAAATATATATATATATATATATGTATATTTAATCTTTTTAATAAAAAATATAAAATTCTGAAAAAAGAAATGTTATTCAAAAAAAATTTTTAGTAACAAGCGTATAATTGAAAGTGGAAAGAAAATTGACTAACGTTTTCGGTAATGCCTTTTAATATATATATATATATATATATATATATATATATATATATATATATATATAGAGAGAGAGAGAGAGAGAGAGAGAGAGAGAGAGAGAGAGAGAGAGAAAGAGAGAGAGAGAAAGAGTGACAGAGAGGGGGGAGAGAGTGAGAGGGGGCGGGTAAGGTGCATTGCGCTAGTCGTAAAAGTATTAGTTCGCGGTTGTGCTATATATATATAATTTCTTTTAATACAATGGAAAGTGTACTGCTTAATTAGTAGCAAAACATTTATACGCCGTTCTTGCTAAACTTCACGAATGTTGCGATAATAAAGAAAATATAACCTATACACGCTGTCACGACGACGAAATCACATTTTAAGCTATAATACAGATAGACTGCGCGATAGCTCTGTGACGCTCCAAAAAATCGCGTAATCCGCGCGAATTACTTTCGCAACAATTATTTCTATTGTTATCAATATTATTATTATTATGATTATTATTATTATTATTATATTTCGTGGTCGAGATATAAAGTACACGCTGAATCTACTGCTCTCCTCATTCTGTGTAAATTGGAATCGTAGGTGAGATCATTGAAATTCAGTGTATGTGTTCTATTATACGATATATCGATGTTTATCAATATAAATTATTGTTAAACGTTCTGAATTACAGCTATGCAGTTGACTGATTATTCGGGATGCTTCAAATCTGTATAATAATCTTCCCCTCGCACCTCCCCAGAGACCCGCGAAAATCGTACCGAACATTATTAAAACAGAGATAAATAAATCAGATTCACATACAGAAACATTCCATCATATGTGTATATATATATTATATATATTATATATATATATATATATATATATATATATATATAATATATATAATCTACATCTAAAGATTATAATCGTTACATCATCGAACTCACCGTCGTTCTGCATCTCGCCCGCGGTCTCGTTGTCACGCAAGCGGTAGCGATGGCCCCCACTTACAGTTCCGATCGGCATGATTGCAGCGACTATAATTGATTACTCCAACCTATAATTATTATCCAGAAGACCGTGCCCTGTATATATATATATATATATATATATATATATATATATATATATAGATGCTAATAAATAACTCCCGTTTCGTTGCGAACGGCGCGAGGTGCGAAAAGTCACTGTGTATTCTGCGGCCCGAGTCCGCGCGGCCGCGCGCGGGCGAACCACCTCCCACCCACCCCCCTTCATCCCCCCGCCCTCGCGCGATAACGCACATAGCCGCTGCTGTCGATGGCCGCGCCTGCGGCTACCTGTACCGCGGCCGTCGACCGTGGGCCGCTTTGCGGGCGCCCATTATCGCGCCTCGCGATGGACCGACCATTCTGGTATGTTATGGCGTGTCTTAGGGCCGACTATGAGAGAGAGAGAGAGAGAGAGAGAGAGAGAGAGAGAGAGAAGAGCGAGAGGGGGATTTGGGATGATCATTGCGACTTTTTTTAGTAGTAAAAGTTTTATTTGATGGCAGCGCTAGGATCAGATCGGTCGCCGATCGGCAAGAATCGGCAATGACCGGTATCAATCGGCTCCACGACTGGCTGCACAAAAATGATTTTATTGCGATACTGACAGTCAGTCACAGCTGTTTCGTGAATATCTGTGTAGAAGAATTATTGGCTCTACAATTTTCATAACACGAATGTTCTTTAACTATAAGTATCAATGAACACGTAAAATCATAATCATTAATTATGTTTCATCAAGTGTAGACGATAAGTCGTGATTTTTGCCGTTGACTGAGAAGATAATATTTTATTTCATTATAAATAATCGTGGACAATCATAGAAATCATTTTTTGAAAAGACATAAATTTATAATATAGTGAAATAAGAGCTGCGGCCTAAGACAATACACCATATATACGATGTTTCTGACGGTCAAAACGTATATTTTATATTTTTATTCTTTATCCACATATAGATTTACAACTTATTTCGCTTAAGGGAGCTCATCGCCTATGAATTAAAAGCTAAAATTCATCATTGGAAATATATTATAAATATTATATATACAAAACTTATCTTTTCTGTGCAATAAGTAATTATAATTACCTATAATTTGAGGGATCTAATATCTACTTAAATTCGGATAATTTGAGGCAATAATAGAAATTGCGTACAAAGTCTAAATTCATTGACAGTAGGATTCCAATAAAAATCGTGGATTAAATGAGCTCAATTTTTAGGATACTGTTGCTCAATATATTTATTTTGATATAGACCAAGAGAATGCGTTTAACTATAACATCCTCGTATTTGAGCTTATTCGATTCATCGGTTTCATTAGAATCTTAAATTTCTACTTCGTATTAGAACTTCAAATCATATGGATTTCAGTTAACCCCTCCAATTATACGTAGGTTGCTATTTATATTTTAAGCCTAATAATGCAAAGACAATAATTTATTATTGAAAATGACTTTATTATTTTTCGAAATATTCTTCATCATGATTAATACACTTTTGGATGTGATCGAACCAATGTTCGTAACACTTTTTCCACTCCGATTGAGGAACCTCCAAAACATGGTTTTTGAATGCATCAACGTCTTTTTCAGGTGCCGAAAAACGTTGACCACGCAACTTATTTTTGATGTGCTGGAATAAGAAGAAGTCATTGGGTGCCAAATCAGGGCTATAAAGCGGATAACTCTTTCATTTGAACCGATGTGTGAGAGCTCGAATTGTCAGAATGAAGAATGATCCTTCGTTGTCGGTTGTTTGTTCGTATTTCACAAAGCACTTCTGACAAACAAATCGTTATATACCATGCAGAATTCACCGTTCTACGTTGCTCTAACGGCATCACTGTCACATGTCCAGTTGTTCCGAAGAAACTGGCGATCATTTGCTTCGAGGTGCTTCGAGAACCAATCAGTTTTATCGGATTGGCCTCGACTTGGAAGAACCATGCAGCGGATTGCTGTTTTGTTTCGGGCTAATACGAATAGATCCAAGATTCGTCATCTATTATATACAGATTTTATACACACCTTTTGATGCATCGTGATTGTATTTCTTGAGTATATCTTTGCACCAATTGACACGAGCATCTTTTTGAACTTTTGTCAAAGTATGCGGGATCCAACGTGAACAATTCTTTTTAACACCTAAATGGTTATGTATTATCTTATTGATGCCCGTCATATTAATGCCCAAAGATGCCTCAATCTCACGGTATGTCGTATGTCGATCTTGCTTTATCAGTTCGCGCACAACAGCAATGTCTTCTGGCACAACCGAATTTAGACGACCTTCACGGAATTCGTCCTGGAGCGAACTGCGGCCACGATGAAATTCATTATCGCATTGTTTCACAAGAATTTCAGTGGCCAGGGATGCAGCTTCATCGCCAAAAGCCTAAGTAAGTTGATCGATGCACTCTTATATTGATAAGCCACGTCGAAAATCGTAAAAAATCATCGCACGAAAATTTTCACTAGTTAGTTCCATTTTTTCGCTGAGACAAAATTTTTAAGTCTCTTTAGATAACACAAGTTATAATTAAATGACAAAATGTTCTGAAGAACTTTATGGTTAACAAAGTCACGTGCTTTCCACAAAATTTCATATGGTTTTTTTATTGTGTAATTTATAAGTGACATATCTTCTTATAAAATATTTCTTCTTTAAAAATAAATTTCTATATGATTATATTAAATTAATGTATTAAATGAATATAGTAACTTAAAAAATGAAACAAATGATTCGGCTGTCTATGCCTATATATTTACGTGTCCAGAACAGTTTCCGGTAATTCCTTTATCTGATTATCGATAGACAATAGGAAGAATATTTTGATAATTATCACATCTACAGTTATCAATTAAATCATTCATTCTTGAAAGGTTTAACCAAATGTTGGATTCCCCTATATGCTAATAAATGTTAATAAATTTTTATGCACAAAAAATTGCTAATTTTAGTTAATATTTGCAAAAATGCTGTTTATTGTTCCTGAATCCAGCTAAAACTTAATCCATATAATACGCTTCACTTCTTTATAATGTTTATAAACATTTCTAAAATATTGGAAAAAATCAGTAATATATATAGTATATATACTGTATATAATATAATATAATGTAATCAGTAATATATATATATATATATATATATATATATATATATATATATATATATATAATGTATTTATAAGTTTGATATGAATCAAAATTTACTTTCGAATATGTCCCATTACTGAAAATGTAAAGTAAAACTCAGAAGACAAAAGAGATAAATGGTTAGTCGGTTGTATGATCGAACATAAAATCCGTAATAAAAGTTCGTATTCTAGATAACTTAATTTCAAATAAATAAAAGTAGCTAAACTATTTTATCCCAGTCCTTTTAGCAATTTAAATACATTTAACTAATTAATTTCCACTTTATCTCTCTCTCTCTCTCTCTCTCTCTCTCTCTCTCTCTCTCTCTATATATATATATATATATATATATATATATATATATATATATATATATATCTAGAACACCAGCTTTGAGCTGAGAGCTCGGCTGAAATAGTGTTTAAATTTTTCAAACTTACGAAAATTCCGAGGATTTTTTTCTTCTACGTTTTTTTAAAAAGTATAATTTATATTATTTTAATTGCAATAATGAAAAATTAAATAAGGAATAAAAATAATATTAAATTATTAAAAAGATAAATTTATTATTATCAAACATATCATTAGTCATTATCATTGTCGATGATTGAATTAAAATCGGTACTGTTGAAATTACCGCATATCAACGAACGACGGTTCATTGAGAAAAAAATCTGAAAACAAATGAACAATTGATTAAAATGAAATATTACATCTATAATTTAGAAATATTTCATTTCCACAAGTTCATCAGTTATACAATCATCGTTTATTAATTTGAATTCACCGTTATTACTGCTATCTATATTACGTAAGAGCGAGTTTGACTGTATACACACACATATATATTTATGTCGAACTATACACACACACACACACACACACACACACATATATATATATATACATATATATATATATATATATATATATATATATACATACATACATATTTAAGCCCAACGTTAACTTGGCACTTGATCAATTCTATTGCATTGTTATTACTCGTAAAGTAGATGGACGGAGTAATGGATTTTTCGACTAACATAAACCATGACCGGTACAAATTTACACACATACACATACGCGCGCGTGCTTTCACTGATATATTCATAGCATATTGCGGGGCATCATCGGTGTAAAACACATAAAAACTATACATTCGATTGCAAAAGTACAAAGTCAATCTATCTTTATTAATTAATATTCTCTATAAAGAAAATATTAGTCTATCCTTAATAGTCATTATTTAAAATTGAATCATTATGTTAGTGCTTCTATATTTCCATTTATAAAAATGTAAAGGAATACATAGTTATGACTTCGATAAGAAGATCTAGTAAGCTATTTCCCTTTTCTTTTAATGTATACTAACAGTTATATAAGATTCTAGTTAAGTATATACTGAATTAAATTTAAAATTATATATCGCACTGCATAGGATAAATGAACGGAATTGAGCTCCTGCTGCAGATTTATATTTATCTTGATTAATAAAAATCTTTTCTAATATAAAAATAAATTATCGCAGTAGCTTTGACCCCCCCCCCACCTCCTTCTCCTCCTCCGAGCGCTTGCGTCAATTCGTTTTGATCTAATTAAATAGAGATAAGGACAAAGAACTGCCTAGTCGGCTTTTTGATGCATCATAGAGACGCGCACTTATCTTATATTAATTTTGCTGAACGAAAAATCAGTTGTAAAATTCGATAAACAACCGATTGCTGTTGACTTGTAATTTTTTTTTTTATTATTATTCTTAGTTTCGACTCAAATCTGATCTAAGAAATACGGCTCCTGAGATTTTTGTATTAAGATTATTATAAAATATGACTGATGACTCGAACTTGAAATATAGTCGACTCTTTTTTTTACTTCTGATTCTTGATTTATTAGTGATTATTACATTTTTATTTAGTAAGATTATATAATTATGAGTGTGTGAGTCTCGATGAGAGCTACCGTTGAAGCTACTGATTCTGACTTATATAATTATTTTAATAAGTTTCTGTTTATTAGCAACGATTTCAAAGATAATTTATTTATAGTTTGTCTGTATGTGTGTGTGTGTGTGTGTGTGTGTGTGTGTGCGCGCACGCGCTTGTGCCTCCGCGTGTGTGAATACACTACATAATAGTAAATTCGTTGCAATTTTTTACTAATAAATAATATATTTCATAAAAATTTTTGCAATAATCTAGTTATCTGAACCAAATAAAGAAAAATTGATTAAGAATTAGAAAAATTTTATTTTCAGCTACTGGAATTACGCATTTCGATACTGTGTTATCCGATGTTATCACAATTTGATAATATTTATTGCAGCAAGTAAAAACCAGTTTTGGTAATGTACTAAATTTATCGTTAAACTATAGATCGCAAAAGGGAAATCGTTAAGTTAATATATAAAAATATTTTCAAATGTACGCAAATGAAAAGCAATTCTAGCTAAATTCTACTGACATGTTATATTTACAGTTTATTGGTCTGCAATATATTGGCTATTATTGAGTCATTTTTGTGGTAATTAAAAAAAGTGCATTTCTTCGTCTAACAATCATTTACTTCTTCAATACTATTGAACTATATATAATAATAATTATTATTATTATTATTATAGAAATACAGATTTTATTACTTAATAGGTGTATTTTTGTCTGACTGGTTATATATTTTATTGTAAATTTATTGTTTGATATTGTTGATTTTTCAATATTGTTATTATAATTTATATGGTATATATTTAATGCCATTTAAAAACTTGAAATGATAGAATATATTATTATTCAATAAAAGATATTTTTAAAAATATATTAGCGTTATTAGTAGATAGCAAGTGAAAAAAATACGATAATAAAACAATTAAAAATTATTGTCAAGCTAATATTATATAATTTGTTTGTAAAATAATAATATTGTAAAAAGAAGGAATACAAAGTGAATCATAATTTTCATTTCTTTTTTTTCCACATCGTACCAGTACTTATTTTCTTAAAATTCGATGTAGCATCTTACGTTAAGCGATTATCTTATCATAAAGGCACCGATGATATCATTATGATATTTCATTGACGCACGTCAAACTTAAGAATGAATAGCTTAAGCTTGCATTCAAATATACATTGGGCTTAGAATCATATAGATAAATAATTTTTTTTTAATAATGTTTCAAATATTTTCGTTTTAAATATTTGAATTAAAATGAAATATTTTCCACTGTGTGTTTATTACTAAGATTTATAAAACTAACTATATTATTTGTATCATAGGAGACGAATCAAAAAAAGTTTAGTTTAAGATGATTAAAATGATAAAGATCGAGATATTTTTATAATTTTCTTTTCATATTTATAATTATATTCTTTTTATATTTATAATTATATTCTTTTTATATTTATAATTATAATTTTCATATCTATAATTCTATGATCTAGAGTATGAATAATAATAACAATATTTTTTTGTATAATTTAAATGTATACATAATAACTGAGTGAATCATAGGATTTTTTGAGAAGATATTTTGAGAAGATTTCTTTTTTTAGCCTTGATAAAGAAATGAAAAAAGTACAAGAATGTCTTTTTTCGTTAATTTAGAGAATATTTTTAAGATTTTAATTATTATTTACAGGACCCATCAATCTTACGGATTTTTTCATCTCAAATTTGATAAAATTTTCAGTACATACACTCTCGCCTTATGTATTGATAAATAATCATTAAAATGAAAAAAGAAATTATTAATAATTAAAAAGATTCTGTATCAAATAAAAGCATAAAATTTCGATTAAAACAAAAATTGAAAAATAAAATCGAGATTTATATTTGACTCTATTTTTATGATATAATTTTTCAATAAAATTTTCATTCAATGTTGTATATCACAGAAAAATAAATTATTGATATAGGAAGAGGGAAAAAATAAAAGGGAAGCTAAATGAATGTCCTAATTAACATGATGTGGCTCACTATCATATATATATATATATATTACGAAACCAGGGATTTTATAATGGAAAAATTTTGGAAATATTTACATTTTCTTATATTGAGCGATAACGACTTGTATGTCAAATAGACAATATTTCTTTTTCGAGAGAGTGAAAAAGATGTGACCTTGAGTTTACGGTTACTGTACTGTGTTCGTGATGGTGTCATTATACATTATAATAATTATAAAAATAGTTTTACCGACAGATTATGAAAGGGATATTTTTGTATTTAATTTTCGATACAATCAATGATCTATAATCAAAAATGATGTTTTACATTTTTTATCCATGTTTTACATTTACATCTCACTGTTTTATGTCCAGTTTTATACATATATAATAATTCAGTTTGGTCCTTCAACATGAACCGGAGCGGTTAGAAACGTCGGGCGAAGATACAAGAAAATTTGGTAAATTTCAATTGTGTCGGCAGTTAGATCCTTAGCATATAGATTATTTTTATTTTTTATTTCATATTTTTTATATTTTTATTTAATTTAATTTAATTTTTAATTTATTTTTAGTTTTAATACTAATTTTTATTTCGGATTCTATGGGGGTGATTCTAGACAAGGACAGTCTGACTGTCATTATATCAGACTAAGTGGATTATTGCGTATAAAGACTCTGAGACCGATGAAAATATATTTGTCAATTTCAAACAATAATTTCAGCTTGTTATCGCTATCGCCGCGTTTTTCCTGCAGCCAGTAATATCAAATTTTGTGCAACGTCCGCAGATATTACATATTGGAATACTTTACTTTATTTGCATAGAGAAAATCTAAGGAACCCGGAGTGATATATACGTGCGTAGGAGTGGAAAATTTTCGCTCGCCCCTCCCCCCCCCTTCCCCAATTCACGTCACACCCTCTTCTCTTTCCGTTACATCTTTATCGTATCCCAGGTGTATTGTTGCAGCCTTGAATCGCCTTCGTCAAAGGAGCCCGAGACTGTCATAACGGACGACCGGCACTATAATATGCCTATGCATGCGCGCGCATGTGTACGCAATGACTCACATTACATACACCCCGGTTAATCTTTTTGGAAAGATACGCGCCCAAATGTGATATACGGCCGAGGCGCGCACGTGCCGACGCGCGCATTACTGCCGTAGCACGAGATTTCGTTAAAAGACTGGAGAGAAAAAAGTAATTATCGGCATTATCGTCCATGAAAATGATTCGAGGTCCGATAGCAGGTGGGGAGCGGGAACAGCGCCAGGGTGTTTAGAAACCTTTTTAATAAGTACGCACGCGCGCAGACATATCGAGGTGATAGACCGAATAATACGGGCGTTTACTACATAGCCGGCGAGCGTGCGCTTTCGGCTAAATCTTGTTTCTCAGGCTCTCTCTCTCTCTCTCTCTCTCTCTCTCTCTATGTGTAACGCGCCAGCGTCTATCTGCAAGTAAGCTTTAACAAGAGACAGTGTTCGCGCGCGCGCGCACACGTGACTCGAGTAAAATCCGAGAATGTAAGTCGGTGTTCTAAATGTGCAAAAATTCCATGTAACGCGCGCATATTACTGCCAAGAGCCGCGGAGCGGCTAAATTATATATACACTTTGTCATTTTGTGTATTCTGCATTTGCATTAATGTTTGCACGTAGTTTTACGTAATAACGGCTTCGCCTCTATATTTGCCGGCGTTGAAACAAGCGCGATGAATAATGCTCGGCGTCCCGAGATGTGTTAATTTATTGGCAACTTATATATAGATATAATAAACATTCGGTCTTTTGAATTATTTTACTTGATTAAATTGAAGAATTTCGTGTTGAATTATTGGTTCTGACTTTTTAAAGGCGTTTTTGTTATAACATATTTCTATGTGTATCCAACAAACATTATTAATTACTCTATTGCTTCCTGAGAAAACATCATGACAAACTAATTTCTCTGCACTTATCGAGAGACGTTTTTTTAATTTTTAACAGCTACTATCTGCACTTCTTAATAATTTATAGATTTTGTTTTTCATTTTTGGAGTAGGGATTTTTCAAGAATTAACGAATGATAAATTATATGTCTCGCTTCGTTATATTTTACCTCGTGGTTTTTGTAATGCTACTCACGATGTTCTTTCATGAACCCATCTAAAAAGTCAAATTATTTGATCGCGAGGATTGTGAGCGCGTAAATGAAAGGCAAGTTTTATTTTTCAAATTTTTAAAAATTAATTACGATTATTCTTTTGCAATTTTGAAGTAGGCGATCTTTTAGGGTTTAACGAAGGGTGAATGACGCGCCCGTTTAATCCATTTTTACATAATTATTTTTTATATATTTGGGAATGGGGGAAGGGATGTCAAGCAAACGTCCATAAAAATTCCATCCTATTTTTCTCGATAATCAATAGAGCGGCAATTTTTCTCTTCAATTTCACCGGCTCTTCATTGCACTTTTATATTGATTGAATGGAACATCGTTAATAATATTATTATATGTAACCATTAAATTATTGAAAGTTTTAGATAATGGTGCTTTTTGTTTACGATTATTCCTGATTATAGTGTGAACTTTCCAGCGAATTCATCGCACGCTGTACAAAATTTATTGAATAACCGAATAATCAAAATATAATTTTAATGAAGTTCTTATTCTCGTTAAATATCATGCAGTAAGATATTAAATTGAAAAGTGTACTTATATAAGATCTTAATAGACTTAAATAATGGACATGATTTACTAAAAGCAGCAAAAAAGTCACCTTTAGATATAATCTTATTTAAAACATAATACTGCTTACCGATTGGCATAAAAATTTACTTCGACAGACCCTTAAAAAAAACTTACTTTTGCATTTCAGATAAATTTTATTGGTCACTAAAAATTCCTTCCTTTTTATAATACATATAATTCATATCTATTTATATTACACGAATATCTATCTATATATATATATATATATATATATATATATATATATATATATATATAAAGTACCCTAGAATGTAACAGCTAATTGAATCATTAAAAAGCATAAACAATTAGTCAAGTATATAAAAAAGGTACGCATTTATTTAAGACTCATTTATGTGTATATATATAAGAAATTTGAAATTTACAAACTTTCAGCTCGTAAGCCGAAATTACAGATAAAATAGAGAGAGAGAGAGGGGGGGGGCGGGGAGAAAAAGTCGTAAATGGGAGAGCAGTGAAAAAAGAGACAGATTACATTTAAGCAAAATGGCTTCATCTCCCCGAGCGTTCGCCCCCACTCCCATCCGCCCTCCTCGTTGTGCCTTTTACGGCTCGTTGGACGAAAGAGTTATTAACCTCGAAAAAGGGCCATTCGTTAATTCCGCTCTGTATCTATATAAGTGACCATCCCGGCCACGCGCGTTTCCGCGCAGTTCTTTCGTCCTCGCGGAGGTCATTGGGTGCATTTTACAAGAGCTATCCAAAACGAAAGTGCCGCTTTTAAAATTTCACATTTCGGCTATTGTCACATACTTACTATGTGTGTGTGTGTGTGTATGTGTGTGCAATACAGTCTTTGCATAATTTATAATAGTTGAAAATTTTGTCGCCCGCGGCCCGTGAAACTGTTGCTACAAAGGTTCCATATTTTATATTAATTCAGCTTCAACAGTGAGGGAATTAGCTATTAGATACACCGTCGATCGGATATTTTCTCGTTAGAATGAAGATAATGAACAATTTTGTGCATAAATTATACACTGTTATGTATATATATATATGGACTCAATTGTTAAAAAATTTTACAAGAACATGTACAATAACGTAGATGAATGTATATTCAATTCCAACAAAGATTTTCAAGTCTAACCAGTTGTATTGTATCGAAATTTCATAATACACAATATTAATAATTTATTTAAATTTTCCTTTAACATGTAATAAATTATTTATTGCCGTTATATCGCAATAATTATTTTATGTGGCGAGTGAGAGGAGGTGAATAAATCGCAGACATACATAAAAATGTTCAGAATTTCGAAAAGCGATCAATCGATCGATCAATATATATATATATATATATATATATATATATATATATATATATATATATATATATTCTAACTGATGCAGACTCTGCGAAATTGCCCAAATTGATATATATGTAGCGATGGATCTTGGAGAGTATTGTATACTTTGCTGCGAATGGGTGGCCCACCGTGTGGACTATTTCTGATTTTTTCTGTATATTATGTGTTGTATTTTGCGAATGTTCGTTAGCTATACTTTGATCAATTTTTTCAGCTTGGATCAGTTGGCATCCTTCTTGTACCTACTTATCCTCTTATTATGGATGTGTTGTATTCGAATGGTATGGTTATGGTAAAATAACGGTCATTAATGTGCTGGAAAAGTGCCTTTAATAAGCGAACAAATTTTTATTTCATTTCAGTAAAGCTAAATGTAGAATGAAATTTTCTTAAAGGCTCTATAAAGAATGTTGTAAAATTACGAATCGGCAAATAATAGGTCATTATATAATGCTGGGATTGATCACTTTCTGATTGGCGCTATAGCATTTTTATAGTTTGCGGTATAAAATTTTTCGTTACCTACAAATACGTGCTTGAATCTTGACTATCGTTTATAATAATTAATGAAAATTTCAAGCATTGATTCGACATGAACATGAATGTAATTCCATCTATATATCGAAATCTGCGTGAATATTAAAGGGAAATAAAATTTTTTTACATAATCATTTTACTATTTTATTAATTTTTAACTTAACCGAATCAATCCGTTGCATAATTAAACGGATGCGGCATACTTTTACTAATTTTCTGATTTGGGAAACTCGCGATGTTTGAAGAACGATTTTATAGCTTTCGTCACAGATTTTACGAGATATGTAAGCAACTGCTTATTTGAAATTGGTTATACTAGTATGATGATTATAAGTAAATGATACATCATATCATCCGATTGGAGAATTAGTAGGTCATAAAATTTCGAAGGGCTCATTTTGGATGTATTCAGAACTACCTCAGTGATCACAGGATCTGTATTCAGTGATCTGGATTCAAATGCAAACACCATGGGTTCGTCATCCGAGAGAATTCTTCGATAACAATTGCATATATTTCTCCTTAAACTTATTATTCAATATCTTGTAAAATTTATCGTGAAAGTTCGATAATTTTTATCATTAAGAATGATAAAATTTATCCCAAGTATTTGTATCTATTGTCATCTATTCTGTAATTTTCCTGTATTTTACGGTAATATTTTTCCGATAAATTCTTGCCGTGCGATCGTCTCGAAGAATTTTTCAATTGCTTTTTCAAGAAAACTGAACGTTTCTTGTCTCCGTCTAGAAACGGTAATATAATCTACTATATTCCTTGTTTGAAAAATTAAAATTCATCTCATTTCGAACAGTTCATGTAGCTATTTCAAATTTAAATTAAAGCACAAAAGTCTTTCGAAAATTTTGCCCGAAAATTCAATTCTATGAAAACGAGCTTAATGGTGTATTACTTTTTGCAAATACGGAGAGAATCATCTTGCGAGCCCAAAAAAAAGCGCAAATCGACTGGAAAAGATATTAGGAAATTTTCCATCCGTTCTATAAAATTACTATATTACACTTTAATAATAAGAAGATTTTACTGTGGCTCAATAATAAACTGGGAAGGGAAATGCGATGATTTTGCACTAGTTCGAATAAATTCAAATGGGAGCGAAGATTTTTGCTGGAAACTAAAAGCCCTTCGACGATCTCGCGGAGATCCTTTCAATTTAAACTTTAAAAACCATTTTCGCGTATAGCCTCGCCTTTATTACTCTACGAATCAAATCAAATAAGCAAATGAGGCGGAATTGGATTTGACAATCGATGTAAGACTCTATATATACCTTTTGAATGAGTTTCCTTTTTTTAGTATAAAGTGCACGTTCTTTGTTCGCTTTATATATATATATATATATATATATATATATATATATATATATATATATTTATATAATCCGTTGCATTGTCCTTCAAAATGCTTTACTCTAATATTTTTTTGGTAAGATTTCATCAAGATATGAATCGTTATCTATTAAATATTTAAGAACAGTAAGAAAACGAGTAAAAATTTATAGGAAGTTCCTTGAATTCACTTCCCCTCTTTCTTCCCTACGGACTTTTGAGTAGATATAGCCTCATTGAACATTTTAAATTTCGCTCTGGCTGATAATTTTCAAAATAAACGGAAACTCTCTTGATGATTGAGAAGGGCAATTTTGCTTAATTAATTACCGATATGGCAGAACTACTTCGTCCACGTCTGGAGATCAATGTTTATCGAAACAATTCTATGTATACTTGAAGATAAGTCACTCGATAAAAGTCGAAAACAAAATTGGAACGAGAGAAAGAGAGAGAGAGAGAGAGAGAGAGAGAGAGAGAGAGAGAGAGAGAGAGAGAGAGAGAGAGAGAGAGAGTGACTCGTGAAAACATAATTCCCGACTTTTCATAGACGCACTTAACCACTAGCGCAATTTTCGGATGCCTCGAAGGAAATCGCAAAGAATGCACCGAAAAAAGTATCGCGCCATTCTTCTCCTCTTAAAGGCCACGCGGTACAGATTTATTATTATATTATTTACGCGAGCGTTAAATGCTCGGAGGTTGGTTTATGAGACCCGATTCACCGCTGGCTCTTCGCGGCACGATCGTCTTGTACTTTGCAAAAAAAAAAAGAAAAGAAATCAGATTTCAAACCGAATGTACCAGATGCGAAGGCGTGAGTTTTGTTACATACGAATTTGCCCGGGCAGTCTAGATTCCTGCAAATAATTCGCATTTTATCGATACCAATCATTTCAGGGAAAAGATTTATGCTAGGACATCGGTGGGGTTTTAGTCTCTCATCCAAAGCCTGATGCATTTCAAATTAATAAATCAATATAAATAAAACGTCTTTCATGATTATTATTCTTTTTATCAAAATTTATTATATATATATATATATATATATATGTATATATATATATATATATATATATATATATATATATATATCTATTGAGATTAGCGATCATGGTATCACCAAATAATATATGTCTGGAAACAGGTAGCCGTCTCCAATACTGTAGTACTATAATAGACTAGCTTGACAAATACAGAAATGTTGGTAAGAACATAAATTGATTATTTATTATTTATTATTTATTGATATACTGAAAAAATTGTCTGTTATCAAGTTTTTTTTTTCTGTTTTACACCAAGTAAATTATTTTATTCAACTGAGAAAATATCTTTTTAAATGAAGAAAGTATTTACTTGATGCAAGAAGAGTCTGCTTAAATCTAATATTTTTTTTGAATTTAGTAAATATTTATTTGATGTCAGAAATTTTTTTTCTTCAGTTTCAGATACAAACTGAAAGTGAGTATAAATATCGCGTCTTTTCTGCAAATACATATTCTCATACTCACTATGCTTGCACTTTCTAGGGGATTTACACAGTGAAATATTGATTTTCTGGTACTTAAATTTTCGTAATCGACTTATTTTCTGTAATTCTGAATTACTCTCATAGGACAGTGCATTCACTCCCAATTTTTTTTCTATATATATATATATATATATATATATATATATATATATATATATATATATATACATAAATATTTACCTTGCTATATAAATATATACAGCCCATTATTCGAGGGCCTTTTTCTTCGAGAACTTATCATGAAGATTTTTCAAACGAATCCTTTCATTGGTTTTTTAGTTTTTTTTTTATGTTATTTAACGTCGCTCTATTTATGCTTTCAAATATCGGTGCTAATCAGCAACGGAGGTCTACCATGTGTTTGTAAACAAAATACATGTAAATTATTACAGCGGTGCTTGTGTCAATCGGCCGAGACAGGGATTTGAACTCGGATCACCAAGTAACTAGTCGTTCGCTCTAGCGATCGAGCCATCGTAGGCCTCATTGGATTTTTAGTTCATTCAATAATTGAATGATGGTCGAGCTAGTAGAGTAAGTAAATTTTAAGTGCCTTGCAATCTTTTATTTTTTACAATTAAAAAAAAAAACAAATCAACAAATCAAATGAATCTTTCAGTTCGTCGCTTTTGCATGGAACCTCTATCTACCGATACCTCTCATCCCTCCGCCTTCCGACAAATATAAATCCGATCCTGCCTGATTTAATTAATTACTTTACGAACATAATGATCGATCGTTGAGCGACATCTCACTGCAGCATAATAATTTATCCGAACTTAGCGTGGAAAGTCCGTAATTTTTCATATTGCCCCATGCTCACAGATATATATATATATATATATATATATATATATATATATATATATATATATATAAAGAGCTGTACACCAGCTATGGTAGATTATAATATTGTTAATAACAAGCGAATTTCTACAGCTTCACCTTATCTCTCGGCTTCGAAATATTTCATAATTGCCCGAAAGCTATTGACAATAAAGTCGACGGAGCGAGCAATGGCTGGGATATTTCTTGCGAAAATGCTCCTGAACGCATTATACCGCTTCAGCTCGTATTGTACAAGTACCACGTGTCTTGTATATTATTATATGTACATACAAGCGCTCATTCGAACAGACACAGTTGTGGCTTGCGCAATTATTCTCATATAGCCGCCACTGCCGACGAAAATTCGGCATCGGAGGCACCGCGATCGCGAGTCTCCGAAGTCCGAGTTGGATGACGTACAGACCGAGCTCTCCCTTTAATTTATCTCTTCTGTTGTGGATTGCCGATCATACTTGTGATCACGGGTTCTTCATATTTATTATGTAAGTGTATCGGGCTCTGGCGATTTCATTGGTATAAAATAAAGCATTATTACAACTGATGCGCGAGTGTCAAAGAGTCCCTTTTTTCATCTTCTTCTTATTCTTCGAAATGTAAGCTCATCGGAACAGCTGTATTGTGGTACTCGCGATTCGCGAGTACTATATATAGTTTTTACGCAATCTAATCGCCGGGCGCCGGGTGTGCGTGCCTTACGTGCTCGGCTGGCGAATAAATCGAAGCGCCTCTATACGAGCATTATTATTATCGCTCATTCAGTGGGTTAATTTATTTAACTTTAAGTAATCGAATTTTTCGTTTGTACCTAAGAGTTTTTTTTTCTGCCTCCTCTCAAGAATACATGCACATTATGTAAAAATAGATGAATCATTTTCTTCTTAAGCGCGGCCTGTCTTGGCTGGCTTATTGCTAAAATATTCTGTCATTCATCTTGGCGCGCGGACAAACAAGTTTATTAAGACCGATTAAAACATTGTTTCTTTTCAATCCAATATCGTCGGAGCGGAATTTTATAAAGCAATTTTTATCGTTACAACGTTTTCATTTATAGCGTGCCACACACGGAGATTGATAAATTAGAATATATATATATATATAAGAATATATATATATATTGTAAGCGCGTGTGTACAATTTTTTCCCGCCATTTAAAGGATGTTACGCAAGAAGAGTTTCTCCGTTATAATGCTTCAATGAAAATATAAGAAGCCTATATTATATATATAGCCATGAATTGAGCGATTGAGACTTACTTGCTTATGCCTGAAGGTTTTCAGTTATTTATATACCAAGGGAATTGCAGTTCCAACCGCGAAGAACATTTTTTCGTTACATAAAATATCTATGAAATTTATTAGTATTGTTTTTAGTTGTTTCTCATGAGTCGCAGAATTTTGACGCTTTGTACGTAAGGAATGAATTGCCGCCTCCCATTTGAGGATCGACAAAAATATACAGAGGAGACCAAAGACGTGCGTATATCAGAAATATTCGTCAAATAGAGAAAGGTGTATCTATTATTTTTCAAATGAATGCATTATTTTGTTTTACTTTTCACCTGTTCAAAGGACATACTGTTAATAAAAGATAACATAAAAAGTGTCTAATAATACACTGGACTAATTTTAAATCGCATTTTCCAATGATACCGATGATGCACGTTCATTAACCCTTTCTGCGAATGTTCCTTAGTTCACTTATCCAAAACAGACAACAAACTTATTTTCGATCAATTATTTATTCTATATATGTTCCTTTAATAACAGATTCGCGTATTTCACCACTTGTGTTGATTATTCACCCAATGAGATAGCTTACGCCCTAGCAATGTGAGGCAGACGAGTCTCACGAGTTGTTAGAGCATGTACACCCCGGGGATAGCCTGTTAGATAGAGAAACTGATGACGGTTTCGTACTATTCTGTGAGAGATAAACAATGATTTTACCTCGTTTCTTTCTCTCTTGCGAAAGTGCATTGATTGGTTGATTATGTCGCGCGAAAACACAGAGCCATTCACAGTTATTGTATGAGGGGAAAGTATATATAAAGTTCTTTTACATCTCTCTTATGTCGCCATGAAACTCTTAAGGCGGCATGCCGCTTCCAGCTCTATTTACTCCAAGCGTGAGGTAAATAAATCATTTGAACGCTAAATTTGAACGATGTTCTACATTAGGGCAGTCCTAAAGCCATGCTAAATTTGCGATTTTGAGATTGGAGTAATGCAAAGCTTGCTTTTTTCTTTTAATGCAAATCAGTAAAAATAAATTATTATGTTTTATTTCAGAAACAAATTTTTCACAAATTTTTAATAACAAATACTAAATGTACGGCACAAATGAAAAAGTCACATAGAAGAGATATCGCTTCTAGAGTTTGAGTTGCTTCGCGATTTGTATGGGATTATTAACTAATTTGATTTTATACCGCAATTTTCTAATTCTAACGCGTCTCATTTATTACTGACTGTTAACATCGGGGTTATTTAAATAAATTTTTTAAAATAATAATTATTAAAAGTGGAATTATTTGTAACAATTTATAAAAATGAAATTCGTATCAGGACAGATATGTATTATATGAAAACATTAACACGTCTACTGTTGGTGCTAAGTGGAAATAAAATAACTTATCTACGATGTCAGGCCTTCCAGATCCCAGTAGCTCGGTGCATTTACACAGATTTTATATTATTTCAATCGGTGATTATTCACTGACTATTAGTACAGATTCGCAGATTTATTTTTGGAAAAACAGAGATACTAAGTTGGGTGTGTTCTAAATTTGTTGAGCAAAGTTTTCTACTGAGCGATAAAAATTGCATCCGCGCAGTTGAATGACGGAAACTTACGTATGAGTAAATTCGACACATATATCAATTATTTCAAGAACAAAATGGAAGCTGATGTATATAGTTCTAGTAAAAAAACTAATGATTTAAAAAAAAACTTATATTTAATATTCTCTGTTGTACAGATGTTACTTTAATTATACAGGAAGAAAAAAATAACTGGGGTAGAGAAGCGTATTAGTGAATCGAAGCTCAGTTGTTCGTTTAATGTTTTACTGAAATTGAATCACGTTCACTAGATGAGACATTAAAAATGTTCTTAATGATATTGATATAATCGCCATTATCTTTTAATCGTAGCAAATATGTTTGAAGTTGAATTGAAACGAAAAACTGGTAAATAATATAACTAAACAATACAAAATTGAAGTAGAAATAAATTAAAAAAAAAAAATAGGTTCGAAAGGAACAAAAGTATTCATCAAATTTTTGAATCGAAAGAAAAACGCGGGCCAGAATAACATGATCGATGGAATTTCAGTCAATTTTAAATATTTTCATTTGCAAATTAGGGACTTTTTAGGGTGAATCCTTTTCTTTCTAGTAAACATTTGATGATTATTTTTCATACTTTGGAATCAAAACTTATGTTTTTCAGAATTTTTTTTATTTCTACTACAATTATTTATATTATTTATTGTTTATCTTTTAATCTAATTCATTATTATTTTTTCTATTATTTGTTTTTTACTGTTCAGTGGTTGTTTACTTCTTAGTACAATTTTTTATATGATTTTGTTTTGAAAGCATAACTTGCTAAAAAATAGTTAATTGCAATTTTTAAAGCATACAAAATAGGAAAATAAAGAATATTAAGAGAAATAAATAAAAAATTTATTTTTCGACAATTCGTTTTGCGATAAAATTACATTATGATGCAAGTCTGATCGACAAGTTTTACCTCGCTTAATGCTATAAAACTATTTATCAGTACAAATGAAATTCATTATTAGGTATGTTTTTCTATTTCAACGCTCTATGTAAGTTCTTTTCAAGGTTACAATAATGATATTTAGAAACAATATATTGATGTTCGAAAACATGATAATTATGATTAATAATTAGTTATTTTGTCGACAAATTTGCTTGAAATGATTAGCTTAAAATAAAAGTAACATCTCAAAGTAATTTAACATTAATTTTAACGAATGTTATATGATTAGACATTATAAAATTTTCAAAAATTGCACTAATAAACATATTGTAAAAAAATGTTAAGTGTAGTAAAAATTACATTATAAAATAATAATTTAGAGAATTTATAGTAAACTAGTAAAATGATTCATAAATTCTTGCTTTTTATAAAATTAAAATTTTTTTAGTGTTTTTTTATTATAAAATAACTTAAAGAATTTATATCAAGCCATAAAAATCATTGAAAATCATCTACTTTAAAAAAAATATAATAAAAGTATATGAAATTATTCACATAACGTATAAAAACGCCTAATCAGCCTATAAATGTTGATAAGAATTTTAAATAATTACTTTTAATAAATAATCTAAAGCTACATTAAAAACTATTGCACAAATCTCTTCTCAAAATTGACACCGATTTCACATATTGTCTGAGTAAATTGAATTTGAACAATTAAATATTATAGTTATAAATTATATTCCTGAGAGAATGACTTTATTACTTTTAAATTCGGTATCAACTTTGAGAAGATATTTATATAATAGTTTTTTAAATTGATTCAGGTTATATATTAAAAGTAATTATTCAAAATATTCATAAATTTTTATAAGCTGTATAATCATTTTCATACGTTTTGTAAATTGTTTCCTACTTTCTGCTTTTGTAAAGTCGATTTTGTAAAGTCGATGATTTTTTAATTATATTATTAGTTTGATATTAATTCTATGAATGATTTTATAGTGCATTTTTATTAAATTTCCAATTTTTTATATTTATCATTTCAAATGTGACCGTTTATGACGATGACGAGCGTGACATCTATACTGTAAACATAGAGTACATTTGAAAACAAGAGGTGTTTTTATTCAACAAATATTTATATCATTTTGTCATTATATACACGGTTTTATAGGTACGCGATCGCGGTGTGTAACCAAGAAAAAGGGGGACCTAGACAGCGAGCAAATAAATATCTACATAATATTTTAATGGCACGAGTATCCCTGACGTTGTCATCCAGTTCTTGAAGGGCTCACTTGTCGCTGATTAAAGTGAAGAATGCTTCCTAAGCAAAGACCTTTCCATTGAAAAATCTCGAAGGAGACTACTCCACTTCACCCAGAACTTTACGCTTTATATAGCTGAGTTCTGAAATCTCATCAGTTTTTACAGGTGAGTTGTGATTTCGCTATTGGTTTCTCACCTTTCTCTTTGTTTTTAAGCATTTCTAATTTTTTTAAAAGTAAATACATTTAATTTCAAATATTTGAAATTTCCTCAATTTTTAAGTTTATTCTTGAATTATTATTATCTTTCTTAGTTTTAATAAATAAGTAATAAGTTTAAGAATATAATATAATAACTAATAAATAAGTTTTAATAAATAATAATAACTGTTATTTATTAATTGATATGTTTCAGGTGCATGTACCCAGGGAGTATTTGCAGTCGTTGACGGGGTCCATAGAATTACCTCATTTATGCGTAAGTTGATATAATATTTTGAAATAATTTATACATTACGAACCATGCGTAATTATTCTATCATAATATTTTCTATGTGTTTTCATGTTATAATATAATCTCTTGCTTCATAATGGCCTCGTTATTTTTACATCAGATTTTCATCTCGGTTCCTTCTTAATTTAGTCGTTTCTTCAATTTCTATACTATGAGCACTGTTCGACTTTTTCATGTTTACCGTAGACTTTCTGCCTCTTCTTTCTTCTCTTGTTGTAGTCAGTGATGGATTCTACGTCGCTCATTTAGTCAGGTCGATCAGCCTGGTATTTCACTCATTATTTTATTTTCTGTCATTTTTATTAGCGCATTTGTTACAGATGGTCCATTGCAAGATTTAAGATCAATAATTTTTGTTTTATCGAGACTGAAATTATTGTTCATTTTTTTCTATTGCATAGTATTTACAGATCTCTAATAATTTTTTTTGTCACTGTGATTGTGGTCTTGAATTTTTTTTTAATTTTCTCAGTATATTCATTACAATCAGTTTGATTGACATTGAAATTTTTTTCTACTTAGTTCAATGATATTTTTATAGTTTCATTAATTTAATTTAAGTATTTGATACAGACATGGATGTAATAAAATTTTATTTTTATCATTTTTCTCGAAAGTGAATTCAAAGGTTTTATGAACCAATTAATTATGTTATTAATTTTAACCTTACATTCTTTGTAATTTTTTAAAATACTGTAATAATAATATGGAGGACTTTAACTAATTCTTCATTTTTCATGCTTTTTAATCCTCAGAAAATCAAGTATACAAACGTCTATATTTTTCAAGAATTGAAACGAGAATGTAATTTAATCTTTTTATTTTTAGTTTAATTCTCTATGCAAGTGAATGTTCTTTTCCTCAGATTTTGTTTCCATAGCAGCAGATATAATTAATGTACTATTAGGTCGCAAATAAAAATCATTATTTAAATAAAAATAATCAGAAATATTCTAGTGATAGATTTAAACAATATTTCAACAATATTCGTAAACAAATAAAAAATTTATTATATCTAGTAGCGGTGCATACTTGACGTTTATCACTTTCATTAAATTTCTTCAGCGCATTGCAAAGATAAACGCGGGGATAGCTGAAGAATTCATATTCAACGAAGCTCTGAATCTTTTTGTTTGATGAACCTCACGTCTAATAAAGACCCATTCAAAAATTCATATTATCCCTATATCTTTACACGTACAGTACGCGCTGATATTTATGCAATCTTCCCCCCTCCGTCTCTAATATCCTCTCCAATTGCAAACATACCAGCTATCTGCTCTAATAGAAGGCAAACGCATGCTTACAGGTCTCTTTATACTTTTTCTCTACTTTCACGTACGTTTTCATGTGGGATAAAGACGCGCAAGAAGTTTTACATTGTCGGTACTCAGCTATGTTTTCAGCTGTTTCAATCCATCTTGCTTCAAATAATAGATCTATAGTGCATAGCAAGTGAAAAGGGAGAAAATTACTTTTTCTCTCTCTTTCTCCTTGAATGAATGGTAAATTACAGCTATTCCCAGATTATTGCTCATCGAAAAACACAGAGAGCGTTTGGTTCATTCGCATATTCTTTTGCCCATGCTCCGAGCATGCGTGCTTCGATGATATAGGCATATTAGCTGTAACAATTTTTCCCTTATATATATATGTAAATTTTTGGTATAAGATTTTCCTAAGATTTGTTACTTATTTACAGATTCACGGCTTCGGCTGGATATATTCGCCCCGAATATTTATATATTCGGGTGGGAGACGTGTGATGAGTGTTTAGAATCATTTGCTCTCACAAAAGATTGATAATGACATTTATGAATTATTCTCTTCGTTCTCGAGATTTATTTCTACTGCTGTAAGATATAAGATTCTTCGATGTATAATCAATTGGATAAACTTTTATTAGTTATAATAAACTTTTATTATTGGTCAAACTTTTTTATTTTTATCTGTTAGAGAATAGGTGGATAGACGAAAAAAATATTTCTTTTTTACACATGTGTTTAAATATTTGAGAATATATTATGGGTTGTTGTAACTACGAGATAAATTTGATTTATTCGAAGCAATTGATTCTTATTCTTTTTACATAGTATATTCGGTTTTATATCTTTTGATATAGAATTCGGTTTTTTAATAATAAAATTACAAAAATAAATTAGAAAAAGATAATATATTTAAATTAATAAAAACAGAAAAGATGAGCGTACGAAATAAAGTTTATTACTGACAAAGGGTAACGGCGTGTAATGATCTTTGCAGGAAAATTTATAGAAAAAAATACAAAGTAGTGTATAAACAAAAAGAACGAGAACACGTTAACTACTACACTTGTAATCTAAGGGTATCCCTTTATCAGGGTGTGTACGGAATGATAATACTGTCAACTTTGAAGAAACAGTGAGAACTTAATCAAGGTTTTGATATGTTATATTTTTAGATGCCACTTCGTGCAGGTGTCCATCAAAAGTAAGTATGCAATTAAACTAGTAGCGTGGGCTACGGCAACACTATTAGAATGTGATGACAAAAGAAACTAAGCTAAGAATCTGGAGACTCCGATTGGATCAACCGGCGTGTCGCGATATCGGTAGAGCTGTCTGAAATGTGGTCATCGTGACCTGTATTCGCTTTCACTTATTGACATTTGAGCTGATCGGTTTGCTGGTAGGAAAATTGCTCTTGAGCGACTGTTATAACATAAGCTTCATTCAGACTTACTCGTTTTCAGAGTACTACACAGATGATCTGACCGGCGTGTATATGAATCACCTCAATATTAATATATTAATATATTGATATATTAATGCGTATGTTATTTAAAAATTTTTTTGAGCTTCAGAGAAGCAGTATTTTTGATTCAAAAGAATATATAATATATTTAATTTGAAACTTGAGCTTTATTTTTAGAATTTCGGGATTAAATTTTCCTTATACGCAAAAGAGCTGATAAAATTCGCCGACGTCAGCGAAGTGTAGAAAAAAAGCCGGTGACAGCCAAATGAAATGTCCAAAGAAGCGGCATGGAGAAAATTGAAACAGTTATCGTCGCAAGCTGCGGTGATGTTGCTGAACTCTATGATAGATCCCTTCATGCCAATCTACAGAACGCCGTAGGAAGTCTAGGATAAAATACAAGAATTGTATGTTTCAACAGGCCATAATGCAAAAGATAACGTCTTGCAGCAATTTAATAATTTCAAAATCAAAGGAGGAACGATTTGAGAGCATCTGTAGAAAGCTTGCAGACGTAGGAGAAAATCCAACAGATGCAGCTATTGTTGTTCGAATGTTACACGGATTGTCGTCAAGATTTCCACTGTTTCACATGGCATGAAAATAGCATCGGCAAATATCAGTGATGTAAGTGTATTTTGATTAAAAACAACTGATAGTGATGAAGATTTGGTTAGCCTATTCGGGGGCTAGCATGCAAATGTCTTTTAGAAAGGAATTCTTTCTAAATGTCACTGGAAACTACTTCTAAATGTCGGAGAAACACGATTCATAAAAATAGCAGGCGATAAAGTCTTTCTTGTAACAGGAATAGGTACAGTGATTATTAAAGAGCAAGTGAACAGACAGCTCATAGAAAGAAAAATGGAGAATGAGCTCTATGTTCTGAAATTACAAAGAAATTGGTTTTCGATTGCTACGAGTTTCATGCTTATGACATCTATGGTGTAGTTCGTGATAAGAATGGAGAATGTACATCAAGCGGCATACAGCACAGAGGACTGTAAGATGCTGTTTGAAGTTGCAATACCAGTGTAGTGCAATACGTTATGTGCAAGGAAAATAAAGTACAACTCTGTCACATGCGCATGAGCCACGTTCATGTACGGGCTTTAATTAACACAAAAAAAGTGCTCAGTGATAAAGATTTTGTTTTTCAAAAAAAAGACATGGAAGAATTTTGATAGCATGAATTTTGGGCATGAATTTTCGTCGCCGTATATTCATGAACAGAATGGACACGCCGAGCGAGAAATGCGCACCATCGTGGAAAGTAGCAGAACGATATTGATCAGCAGTGGGGTTGACGTCATACTTCGGCCGGAACACCGCTTACTATGTTTTAAACCCATTAGCAATAACAGGAAATGAGACGATTCTGTATGAGACATAGTGTAACCGTAAGTCTGAAATCAGTCATCTGTATAAATTTATTACTGATGTTTACTTAAATATACCAAAGGAGAGGCATACCAAGCTTCAGCCGAAAAGTAAGACGCTCATCATCGTAGGATATGGGGGGAGTCCAGAAATTATAGACATTGGGACAAAAATTTTAGGCAAAATTCGTGTAAGTAGCGACGTGAACTTTGATGAAAAAAGTTATAGTAATGCAGAAGAAAAAGCCGACGTTTATCGCTATCATCTCTGAATATGAATATGAATTTGAGCGGAATCATCAACGACCTATTGATATTGTCGCCCTCAATCAACCTGATGTTGATGAAGTGAAAGTATATATACCAAATGATGACATACCACAGGCAGCCCTAGAAGAACACGTATACAGACGTTTACGCGACCGTGCTTAAATGAATGTCATATATCGTTACGGAATTCTCATTGCTTATATTGAAGACACTGTGACTTTAACGTATACTAAGGCTATTTGCTGTCCCGAAGCATCATATTGGAAATATGCTATGAAAGAACAGGTGGATGTCCTTCTTAAACAACAAACATGGACTGAACTGAAATTGCCAAATGGAAAGCGCGCAGTCGGATATAAGTGGGTGTTTGTAATGAAGAGAAATGCGCACGAAAACAGCATCTGATACGAAGCGCGTTTTGTTGCTAAAGGATATGCCCAGCGAGAAGGTATCGAGTTCTATGATATATTTGCACCAGTGGTACGTTACTAATCAATTCGTATACTGCTAGCTATTGCTGTAAAAGAAGATTTTGAAATGTTCCAGTTCAACGTCAAGACAGCCTTTCTTTACGGCGATTTACAAGAGGAAATTTATCTACAGAAACCAGAAGGCTACATAAATGAAGAAAGAAAAAGCTTCGTTAACAATTTGCAGCAAGTTTATATGGCTTAAAGTAGTCGCCACGCTGCTGGAATGATAAGTTCGTGAATTTCCTGAAACATTTCAACTTTAAGAGCGGTGAAAGTGACCTGTGCGTGTTCATTGGTAGAGTAAAGTGTTCCATAGTTTACTTAGTGCTGTTTGTTGACGATGGTTTGATGATATATAAAGGCCAAGTTTTCTAACTTCCATTGGAGGTATTGTAATGCCCTCAGCGGAGGTCAGAATTCTCTTCATTTTTCGACGCCAAACAGAAAGATTGCAAACCTAAAGCTTAGCTCGCAACCTACATCATGTATACAACATCTTACTTATTGTTTCAATAAATTCATTATTTCACTTTACTCTGCCGTACTTATTTCTACATGAACATCGAGCGTTAAAGATATGGTAGGCCGTTACAATACATATGCATTTATTATTTCCTCCATAATACCATAATAAAGGAAAAGATTTAATTAACAAACAATTATCGTTGACTGAGATAATCAGAAAGTCAATTAAGTCGTTTACAAAGTTATTTTTCCATTTATTTGACTTGGCTTTTGTAAAAGTTTATGTAATATACCACATGAAAAATGTCACAATATAACTTCCAGAATTGAAGTCACGGTTTTAGAAATTCTCAATTAAAAAAATGAGCACTATGTATGAAATAATGTGAAATCTAGAGGTTTGATAGGGACACATTGACGATCAGAATAAAAAAAATGTGCCATGCAAGAAATGAGAGCAGAATCTAGATTCGAATGCAATGGATATACTATTCCAACATGTATCTTTGTTTTTATATTTACCATATCAGAAACGAGCCATCATAATAATCTACGTCATTTTTTGAAAAAATTTTTTTTCAGAAAATGGAAAATTTCATAGAATATCTAAAAAAATTAAAAAAAAATAAAATTAATAGAATATAAAAATAAATGAAAAATAAAGCACGTATTACTATCCCGACAATACCAATCTATGCATTACCTGGGCTGCTGCGGAATCTTGTAGTCAATGGTTTATTATGTCTGCTAGAAGATAAAAAATCTTTATAGTTGCGTTACTTGTCAAGGGCAAGTATGAAAAGGGAGTAACTGATATTATTCAGGAGGCTTTAGAGACAGTAAGCCATTATTTTCAGCGGAGATCTCTAGAGATTAATAAAAAAAACAGAAGTGAATCGTGTTTACTAGAAAATATAAATGTGAAACTAGGGACAGGCTCAATATTCGCCGGCTAACAATACCGTATAAGGAAGCAGTTAAATATCTAGGTTTATATGTAGATAAGAAACTATTATCGGGCCATGCATGTAGAATAAATAAATTTTCAATGAACGTAAGGAATGTAAGTCGGCATTAGTACAGAGCGGGGAGGCTGGATCCGAAGAAAGTTTGATCGATATATGAAACTAAACATAACATTCGTTGCATTGGTGTTATGGAGAATTGGTGAAATTTTTGGATCATATATAGGCAATTTCGCTGAGGGAAAGCTTTCAGATTAAAAAGAAGTACTTCTACCGCACCGATCCGAAGGGCGTTAAGTATGAATAGTCTAGACCTAGAGATTGTTACGATAAATGTGAAGTCGACATACAGAAGGGCTGCAGTGGTATGTTCAAAGTAAAATTGGGCATGGTACTATAAATTGCTAAAAGGTTCAGTTTTCAACTGACTCAGGATAATAATACCCAATGGCTCTGCTTTGGGCAAAGGTTCAGGCTAATGTTATTAAGTAGAGAGGATTGGAAGAATAATTTTCAATCAGCAGTTGACGTAAATAAACGGGTCTAGACCAAATAATAATACTAGATTTGTATGTTTAAACCTAAAGGTAGTAATATAGGCATTAAATTGAGTACTTATTACAGTTTGTCAGGGATAAAAAGCTGCCATCGAAGCATGTGCTAGCGATTTAGTGCAACGGGGAATCAGGGGCAGGTGCATATAAATACATGTACGGACAGCAAAGTTATAATAAAAGCTCTAGATCAATTCTACACTATGTCACTATTAGCCAAGGAGATTAAACATATTCTTAAAAAAATGGGTCCAAGTGAATAATGTATGTGTCGCCTGGATTCAGAGTCACACGAGATATAAGGACAATGAAAAAGCAAATCTTCTGGCCAGATGGACCTGTTTATGGACCGTCAGATTAGGAGGCAGTGGCGCCATACTGAAATCTATACATAAAAATGTCAGATAGAATACTTGATGTATTAAAATTAATAGCATTGGATATCTTCCAAGATTATACATGGTCCAAAGAGCTACTTGGCATTTCTCTCAATAGTTAGGCTCAAAAGTTGATTATTTTAGATAATTGTAGTTTTAAAATGAGTTCGAATTCATAACCAGACACAGTAATGTACAGTGTTACACGTACTAAACCAGAGGGTATAGTAACGTTTGTAGATGGTGTGGAGAAGTAAACTCCAAGCCACTTCTTGTGTACATAACCTAACTTAACCGGACATTATCTCATATAGCCAGGGGCAAGCTGTCTCGATTCCGAGAGTTTTTCTAATCTAGATGTCTATAACCTTATATCCTATTTATTTATGTTCGGGCATAAATAAATGTAAATAAATAAATCTAACGGTTGTCTTACAGGAATAATCAGGGGGATAAAAATACAATAGGTCTAGATATGTATTTCTCAATATTAGATTGCACTGGGCATGTTTGATTGATTCTTATTATTTATTATGCATATTTATTTTGGTTCACAAAGTTTTACTTTCCTCTATTTTATTATATATTATTCTACATTCATACTTCATTTCTATTTACATTGCTCAATGCTTATTATTATTATAGCTATGCTAAGTACCTATAATTTACACAGATTTTTATATTGATCAACAGAGACTGAGAGTCCAAATCGAAAAATCCTTATTCCTATCGACGAAGGCATTGTATGAGTATTCCATTGTAATTCAAATCATCATTCCAATATAGAAAGATTTTCATAATACTCTTATGAGAATGAAGAAAACTTTTAATAAATAACATCATGTATTCTTTTCAAAACTAAACGTCTTACAAAGAAAACTATTTTGGTCAATTCGAAAAAGTCGTAATCTTTCAATTATGGTCGACTACATAAATGGCGACCGCCAATCTTACTCTTGATCCATGAAATAAAGCTACTAACTTTCTGTTTTACACCTGGGTAACCAGCTCGTCCACACCCTTCTGCATATGAATTCAATCCTGTGGAGTACAATATTTTTAGTTCAATATAGATAAACTAATAATTAATAATATTAATTATAATTATTAGTTTATATATATTGTACTACTCAGGTATTACTTTTTAAATAATAGAAGAATTAATAGTAAATTTTAATCAAATATTGAATATTAAATGTATTCAAAATATACATACTTCTTGGTTCAAACTGATAAATATATATTTAAATATACATTTTTCATAGTTGGGATTCCATTATATAGTTAAGAATGAATGAAAAAAACTATAATAATGAATGAAAGTATTATTTTCTTACCTGCTACTATGACTTCATCATTTTTACCTTTCACCATCACTGGACCACCACTGTCTCCCTAAAATAGTAAGAAACAAATACGCTAATCAGATGAATTATGATAAAATATAGTTAACAAATTTAATTATTTTGACTTCATTTACTTTACATGAAGCAGGTCCACCCTCCATGAATCCTGCACAAAACAGTGAACTGCTTAGAGTGTGGTCATAATTTGATTGATGACAGACTTTTGGCGATAAAATGGGTAGTCTAGCTTCACGTAAATTCTCACTTTCAACCCCATCTTCATTTATCCATCCCCATCCAGCTACAGTTCCAATCTCACCTACAAAATCTTCGTCAGCTGCAAAAATTTAGTTTATTCTATATTTTTAATTATAATTTTAATATGAAATTTAATGAATTTTAATTTAATTACATAATAGAATATAATAAAATGAACGCTACGTTGAAAAAAGCAAAGAAGTATAAGATCTGGAAAGTCATTTTTTACATGGTGCAGTGTGTAAAAAATGTATTTGATAGTGAAAAGAGTATAGAAAAAATAAAATTCAATGTAACCAAATCAATTTCTCGATGCAATATTTTTGACCATTTCTTGAAATTTTTTAGAATATTTTTTCTTTTACGAGCTACCTAATCAACATTTTTGGTACACTAGTCACATTTTTGCAGCTTTCATATTAAATTTCTGAATTCTATGACAAAGATCTAGATTTGGTTCGACTCAAAATAAATTTTCAAATACCATCCTATTGTATTTTAGGGACAAATACCTGATATTCCCACTAAAAATTTAAAAAAAATCCAAGAAAAATACGTCAAAAAACATATTTTGCTTGTAGTATACTTGATACAAAAATACATATTCTTTGTTATCATGGCAATGTTCATTCAATTTATCTATTTCTTTTTTCTTACTTATAAATTCACATGCAAAGGCCAAGTCTAAAATTTTATTCATGATAATACGTAACTGAAACTTCTTTCAATGAAAAGTTTTGCCCCTCAAATCTATCCTCAACTATATATGTATTGATTAATTTTGCAGTTCTGTATACAATTTTTCTTGAATGCCGATTCAAAGTATCCGTCCGATCTTGGGTGAAGACGTCTATTTTAAGCTGATTAAATTAATTAATTTAAGCTCTTAACATTAAAGGATTATATAGATTTCTACACTGTGTCTTAAATGAAAGATATTTAAACGTAATAATGAAGTATCATCAAACTGGTAGCAAGGGTTAGTAAATTTTACTGTGATATAAATAATAGTAAACCATGTTAAGTTTTTTTTATAATTTTTTTTTCACTAATATTATTTATAGTTTCATTACAATTAAAATATTTGGAATAAATATATATTAATATTTATAGAGAGAAATTACGACGGGTGATGACGTTACTCAAATTAACTAAAAACTATTTTTAATAAAAAAAAAAAATGAATAAAAATTCAAACTAAATTATTCAACAACAAAAAATATATGTAGATTACTTTTTCAGATGAAAAGATTCTAAATATATTATGTACAATATATCAAAAAAAGATAATCTTCACTTTATTTGAAATTACAGAATTAACTCGAAGTGCAAGAAAGGCGAGGAAAAAGGTGGAGCATGAATTCAACAGTTTGTAGGCTCAAATATTATAAATTCCAACTGTTCGATGGATAATGGGGTTTATCTGGGCCGTATAAATGGGGATTAGAACACAGGTAGACAAAACTATATATTTAAACGAGATCCTTTTTTGGTCTTTTTATTGTGCACCCTAAGAATGAAAAGCGGTATTTTGTTGCCACTAAACGGGATCAGGAAACCGTATTTTCCTTTCTGAGCACGGAAAAGCGTAAAAATTATAAAATTAAAAATTAAATTAAAAAGATTCATTAATTGTCTTGTTTTTACGTATATATTTATAATATATTAAAGTTGTACATTTTAAAAACTTACCATAAGGCAAACAGATCGGTGAAATTACATCTCCAAATATAAGCCGTTGGTCCAACTCAGCAACGGCAATATCATCTGTAGGATATTTAGCATTCTCTTTTAAATCTTCATGTATGTAAATATGTCCTAAGAGATGATTCAATCCATCGTTAAGAATGGCGTAACCCATCTGATATCCGTCTCTACAATAATTATTAAGCAATACTTATACATATATATTTAATAATATTTCATTTAAATTAAGATATTGTATATTTAGTCTCCAAATCATTGACATATACATACAAGAAACAATGTCCTGCAGATAACATATGCATTGTGGTGAGCACCGATCCCACACACTCAATGACAACCATTGAGCCTTCTTTAATGTGATGTTTCAAAATATGGCCCAACCATGGATAATTTTCATGCTCTGCTAAATCTCCATCATATATTCTTTTTCTT
Source organism: Sycobia sp. Sy_11 (assembly GCA_018907035.1). Lineage (NCBI taxonomy): Eukaryota > Metazoa > Arthropoda > Insecta > Hymenoptera > Epichrysomallidae > Sycobia > Sycobia sp. Sy_11. Next base: position 1,301,617 of record JACCIC010000145.1, on the reverse strand, counting down.
CTTCTTTGTTTTTGAACTCCACAAGCTATTTAGAATACCATATAACAATACTTTTAGAAAATGACCTATTCAGATTATTTAAAAAATATTTTAAATATCGGTTATAATTAAATAATGACTAACTAAGAAATAGTTCGTATTTTTAAATAATGATTATAGTTATTCTTAAAACATAACAATAGTTATGATTTTCTTCAGCATGCATGCAAGCGTGCAGATTTGTTTTATTATGTTGCCGTTTCAAGATATCAAATATAATATTCAAAGGTTATTTAACTGACGCAACGAATACTATTCAGATATTTTATATTTTTCATTTTCATTTTGTGTAAAGAACTTGCATTAATAAGAAAACCTTTAAGGATTTCTTCTACTTTCAAATTAGATAATTTTCACTATAGATCTAACTATACATATTAAACAAAAAATTGAACTTATTGTTGAAATATATTAAATAAAAAAGTTAAATTAATTTTCAAATATGTATATATATATATCTTATAGAGTTCTTTTGAACAACGTTTCATTATTTCATTATTTTTCATGTACTGGTTATTAATGACGAAAAGAGATTTTAGCATCATTTAATACATTAGATTCATCATTATCTCAATTAACATTATTAATCGATAATGGTCGACTATAGTGAAATATTTTAATAAGATTAATGAAGCAAAGAAAGACTATTAAGCTTGCTATTCCACTCTTTTAAACTATATTTTTTCTTATATAAGTTACAACGCAATTGTATATATAGATTCGCAAGCGTCATATATTTATCGAACTTACTGTTGTTTAATTTTACACCAAATTAACAGCCTAAAAATTCATAACGATAATATTCAAAGGTTCTTTGTCATTATTATATCAGCATTATAGGCTGCTAAAAAAATAGCAGACTATTTTTTTATCTAAAGATTCATGTGGTCACTCATTGCCTGTTTCTTCATTTTACATAGTTTTTCAATTCATTAGCTACCCCTAACATCCTTACTATTCTTAATATTCCTACTATTATTTTTCGTGCTACGGAATATATTTTTAGCCTACTCATAACGAAAAAAGAGTTTATTTCCTCTTTGCCTTCTCTCTTTTTCTATTACAAATTTTTCGTATTTTTTTATGTATTATGCTCATTTCTCTTTTTTTTGTTTGTTTTTTGTCTACTTTCTTCACTTGAAGTCAGATAAAGTGAAAGATAATTTTCTAGTATTAAATATTGTTACAGAACGGCGATACATGATATAATATTTTTGAAATATATATAAGATATACATTCTTACGTTACTAAATAATCGATGAATAGATATAGTGTGCCTTAGTAATAATTATAAAATAAAATACTATCTTTAGGTTATTGTAAGTGTAAAATAAAATCAAACCATGCGAAGAAAATTCTTAGGATTGTAATATAAGCAGTATAAACAGTAAAACACTGATACGTTGACTGTAAGCTATTAAAGAAAAAATATCATTAGCATAAATTAAAATTAGTTTCGTTTTTCATTTTATATTTATATTATACTGTTTCTATAAATTTTTATAATTCATCCCGTATATTATATTCCTGGATCATATTAGTCGTTAATAAGTATAATTTATAGATAATAAATATAGTCAAGATTATTTCGTTGTTATATATCGAGAGAGAGAGAGAGAGAGAGAGAGAGAGAGAGAGAGAGAGAGAGAGAGAGAGAGAGAGAGAGAGAGAGAGAGAGAGAGAGAGAGAGAGAGAGAGAGAGAGAGCTCGTAAAACTGATTGCTAAGACCGTTAATAAAATTTATTGATGAGAGCATTTAAACTCCGCGCGTAAACTGAATCGGTAACATTTTTTTTCTATATCGGTACAACCTTTCTTGATGTCCGTGAGAAATTTGAGCGCCATATATCCATTAGTGTGTGTTAGTCAGCTGTTTGTTTACAATACAAAAAATTTGTCTGGCGATATTGACTATGGACTCATGGTGCGTTCCCCGAAGTGGATTTTTTAGTTTCGGAAAGAGGAAAAAGTCACAGGGAGCCAAATCTGGCGAATGCGGTGACTGAGCGATGACTTTCATTTCATCTTTGGCCAAAAAATCAGACACAATCATACTGGAATGTGCCGGCGCATTATCGTGGTGAAAAAACCATGAATTGTCTGCCCAGTAAAATGGCCAAGTAGTACTCCTTCTTGACAATTTGACCTCCTGGAACGAATTCGTGGTGAACCACCCCTTGGTAATTGAAAAAAACAACGAGCATCACTTTGACTTTTGACTGATTTTGACGTGGAGTTTTCGATGACTTCACGACCTTCACTGAATGCCTTGTGCCACTCAAATACTTGAGTTCGCGATAGAGTAAACTCTCCAAAACACTTCTGCAATATTTTCAACGCTTTCGTAACCGTAATTCCATTGGAAACACAAAATTTCAAGCAAACTCATTGATCAACTTTTTTTTCCATAGTCAATATCGCCAGACAAACTTTTTGCGTCGTAAACAAGCAGCTGACAAACACACACTAATGGATATATGGCGCTTAAATTTCGCACGGATATCAAGAAAGGTTGTACCAATACAGGAAAAAAAAATTTTACCAATTCAGTTTATGCGTGGAGTTTAAATGCACCAGTTCGGGTCAAATTTGATCATATGGTATATCCTTTCCAAGATAATATAGAATCTACATGTCAAATTTCAGAGCAATCATTTCAGTAGTTTTTATAAATTAGTATGATATGATATGATATTCTGAATATTGATTATGATATACTTCATTTCATTTCATAAGATAATATTTCATTTTTCTATGTGAAAAACAAGAAATACTGTTAGCGTGAAGCTCATAGTTTCTTATTATTTATAATAAATTCATTATTAATTATTATTAGTATCTTATTGCAATAATATTTTAAATGTATAGTGCAAATATTTTCATGAATCTTTTGTATTTAATTTGGTGTGCATTGTTAACGATAAAATTCTACCAGGGTTTTCTACCAGATTCCCTTATAATTGCATGATACTAGATCTAGACATACTATGAGTTCCTGTTAAGCAGAGGTAATGCTTATTAATATAAAAGAGTACATATTGCAGTTTGTGCATGTATTTAAATATATTATTGTAAATGAATAAATTAGCTTCAAAACTGGACTTAAAATTATTGTACATGAAAGGTTCCGTTATATATATTTGAAAGAATGAGCACAAAATTTTGGTTTATAAATCAATGATCAATAATTGTTAATTATTAATCGTTTAAAGAGTGCAATAAGTATGATTTTTTATTTTATATTTTAGTTTCTCTTGACATTAAAAGCAGAAAATATTTTATTTTTATATCAAATAGTTCAATTTCTTTTCAAATAAAATTTAAAAACATAATAAAATTTATAGTAATTGAGTATTATGGATTTAATGGATACTTACTACAGTCTTGTTCTCCAAAGAACGCGCTATGAGGATCATAAGCTTGTTGATAGCTTGGATACGATGGTCGCATTTCTGTTGGTTCACCCATTGGATAGAAATGTTGAGTAGGTGCTGGGTAGTTCGTGTGGTACGGTGGCGAGTAGTGAGTTGTGTTCGATAACCAGCCAAAATTTTGGACTGAAGAGCTTGGAATTTCGTATGATGGCGAGTAGTGAGATTGGTATGGTGGAGAGTTGCTGGTTTGGTATGGTGGAGAGTTGCTGGTTTGGTATGGTGGCGAGTAGTGGGGTTGGTATGGTGGCGAGTTCTGATTTGTGTTCGATAACCAGCCAAAATTTTGGACTGGAGAGCTTGGAATTTCGTATGATGGCGAGTAGTGAGATTGGTATGGTTCCGAGTAGTGAGATTGGTATGGTGGAGAGTTGCTGGTTTGGTATGGTGGCGAGTAGTGGGGTTGGTATGGTGGTGAGTTCTGATTTGTGTTCGATAACCAGCCAAAATTTTGGACTGGAGAGCTTGGAATTTCGTATGATGGCGAGTAGTGAGATTGGACTGGTGGTGAGTAGTGAGGTTGGTATGGTGGAGAGTTGCTAGTTTGGTATGGCTGTGAGTAGTGAGTTGCATTCGGTTCCCAGCCATAATTTTGGTACGGATTAGAGTGGTGAATTTCGTATCCTGTCGAGTTTTCAGATTCGTACGGTATCGGGTCGTCAGTTAGGTACGGTATCGCGAAGTCATTTGGGTACGGTTTCGAGTAGTCATGTTGGTAAGGTGCCGGGTATTCATTATCGTACGGTTGCTCATAGTTTTGTTGATAGGAATTGTCGTAGTGTTCTTTATTCGATGGCTCAGCTTGTTCTTCACTCTCTTCGTTATCTGTCTGTTTGTTGGAAGACGTCTCTTCTTCCTCAACAGTTAATGTTATATCCGGAGTAGGTGATTTTGTTGAACTTTTTTTACATTTGAATATTTTACCCAATATATTCTAAATAATTTTTCTTCAGTTAGTTTTTTAGTCAGATGTGCGATAGTATTAAAAATAAAAATATGTTCAGGAACTATATATATATATATATATATATATATATATATATATATATATATATATATATTCATTAAAAGATTTTATTTTAGTCGCTGAAAAAGAGCCGGAGTAAATTTAAATTTTCTAAGAAATTTTTTTTCTTTAAGACATAGATTATCCTAAAAGTATTAAGAAATTTTTAAAGTATTCTTTAGATTTTTAAACGTCAAGTAAAAAAAGAATAATCTTAATTCAAGAAGGAAGTTTAACATTCTCCCTTTGCTCAAGGCCTGATCTGCATTGAAAATAAGTAAATTAATTTTACAATTTTATAGTTCTTTCCTTCTATTGTTTTATAATTATTCATAAAATACGACGTTTATCTGCTACCTAAATGTTACTATAAAGTAAATTATTTATTAAAATATTCTCAAGAATGAATCTGGTATTACATTTTAATTTATGAATGTAAAGAATAAGATTGAGAAAAATACAATCAGCATAATGAAAAGAGATTCCTTTCATTTTAAGATAATTTTAGGATATTTGTCGAATAATTAGATTAATTTAAACTGTTAATTTTGCTCTTAACAGAAAGTTTCAGGGACTGAATCGTCACCTTGATACAGTTATGAACAAAACTTCTTAGAAAATAATACTGTTTTTCTGATAGTATTATTGAATACTCAATATATTTCTATTAAATACATGTTAAGTTATATGTTAAAAATCTGGCAATTATGTATAAAGTAACTTTTAAAGAAAAAAATCCGGAACAAAATGCATGGAAATATAAAACAAATTTTTTCATTTAGTTGTAAGTACTCTCTATTCCTATCTTTTCCCCTCTCTCCCTTTCTCTTTCTAAAGTGTGTGAACGCGCGTGCATGTATGTATATGTGTGTGTCGATGATGGATGATCATACTTCGTGAATTGATATATTTTATTTATATATATTAATACATTAATCTATGAATGTATATACACATATATTATATATACGAAAAAATCTCAAATTCATTTACTTTTAGGTTTAGACTTAGGTACCCCAATTTTAGTAGCACCATGAAGAAGAATCGTGTAAGACCTTAAATCATTGTATAGATTTGCAATATTATAGATCAAAATTAGGACATCAATGAGTTTTTAATATATTTTAGAAGCTGCAATCCAATTCCAAAACGTATAAGCAAATTTTGACGAACCTCACTGTCAATCAGTTTATTATAGTGGTAATTCTTTTCTAATATTAAATGAAAAAGAAAAATAGAAAATTCTGGCTAAGAGTTGTATATGCTGATTTTAAAGAGGATTGTACTAATAAAAATTATGCAGACGTTTGGGTAAGCCTTGTCGAATGACTAAAACCTAAAAGTTTGCAAGATCTTTGATGTCTAAAACATATCAACTGTAGTTATATCTACGCGTTTACATAAAAATAGTATATTTTAGAAATCGAATATTATATCGTAAGTGAACCAAGTAGGTGATTCACTGATGCATCGACATTGCTATTAGAAAATAATCGTAGAATAACACTTAAGGGTGAATAATATAATTGTCAACGACAATTGCGTCGAATAGTTAAAATAGAGAGTAATTTATCCTCACTCTTAATATATATGGATAGATTAATATTATGTTCCAGAAAGTTTATTTATTTGTACATACCCTCATTAGTGGAGGAATTATTGCTTACGAAAAATAGACGTATAGAAAATTGTATTTTGCTTTGCGAGTGTCAAAAATTTATTTTTTAAAATATATGGAATATGGTTCAATTAATTGACTGTGGAACAGCTGAGCGGCCTAGAAAAGATGAAAGCCGTCGGAAGCGTCCAAAAATGCGACTGTCGGCTGACAAGGCCGATCAACAGTAACTGTCGCTAATCGTTTTGTTGAAATGATAAAACCGCGCACCAATCAAAATCATTATTCTGAAATAATATGTGGGTATTATAATTATTTACACATATGATGATTCGATCGCTAGAGCCAAGGAGTGCGAATTTCCGAATCCAGTCTTTGAAGACTTAAGTATCTCAATAAAATTTTACATATGCTTGATTTACAAAATTATCGTTGAATTCCGTCGCCGATTAATATGAGTACTTGGGATCATAACTAAAGCGACGCATTATGGCACCCATTGGTGAAAAGTGGCGTATATCTTGACTTAATTTAATTAATTTTTTTAATGATTTTCATAGCTAATGAATTTTTTACTTATATTAGAATTTTATAAAACTTTTTCAATTTGAAAACATTATTGTGTTAATAAAAGAATATAATTTATGTGATAACATATAAATATTAGTTTATTAAACATCTTTATTTGAATTTATCAATATTTTATTGTAAATGCTACATAAAACAAAAGTTCAATTTGTTCCAAACTTGTACCATAGATCAATTTGAAGCTGCATTTCCATCGAATATATGCTATTAATTTCAGCTGCTAATGTCGGTTAATATTGTTTAAAAAAAATTCACACTTTTTTGCCTTGTCCAGTCTGGCGTTTAAGCACATGCGCGCAGAAATTCAATAATAATCTATAACCCCGATTCACTTTGACATATTTATATTCCAAACTTATTTAAAACTATGAAAATACAACAAAATGAGACAGATAAATTTTTTCACTGATAACTTTTAAAACACCTACAAAGTAATTTTACGATAGTTTGAATGTAATATATGAATTCGATTCCCCTCAATCGAATTCTTCGAAGACACTACAGTAATTTTTGGTTTTTTGGCGGGGACATAATAATAAAATTAATAAATAAATTAATTGCCATCAGAAATAGAAAATACATTTGTAATTGTTTTTTTTTTGTTGATGGAAAAAAAATTAGTCAACACAATCTTCAATCAAAAACAGTTTTCTTTAAGAATCACTTCTAAATTTGCAAATATATTATTTTATTTTTTTACGCTATGTAAGCTGGAATTAATTCAAGTATAAATAATATAACTTTATCCAAATTGGTCGATTTTGATAATGGTCTTCTAAATAGTGACAAAAATTCATCTTTTAAACATTTATCATAAAATATCCTAATAAATCCATTATGCTCGGTCAAATTGCTAAATTTTGAAACTGCAACAATTTTTTTTCCTGCAACAATTTCCCACTTAATCTCTATTTGTATATCTGTACATAAATATGCTGTATTGTATGCTTTAGTAAAATTATACGCATCTGAATCCCAATTGACGAACATTTTCGTTGATCTTTTACGATAAATAAAATTAATATTCCTTAATAAATTAATAAATTAATAAATTAAGTTCCTATATACTTTTTCATTACCATCGATAGGTGCATTTAGTTTATTTGCTAGTTTAATATTTTATTAAACTTATTGGTGTGAATCGTTTTTTAATTTATATTTATGTAATCAATTTCAACTTTATGTAAATATATCCTATAAATGTATCAGATATTGAAAGTAAACATGATTTTATTTAAAAATAATTTTTTTTGCAATTTTTTAATACAGAAATCTTATAATTTATTATTTATTTAAAAAATAATTTAAATATACCAAATTTTTATTTAAATAATAAAATCATATTTAAATTGCATGATAATAAAAGTATGAAGCTTTAATATGCAATCTGTTTTTTGCTCTATCACCACAATTAACAAAATTACAAGCAAAAATTTAAAGCTGGAATACATAATGCACGTCTTTTTACCATGTAGTACCATAATGGGACGTTAAATAATGTTAAAAAATTTTAATTATTATTATAATGTTATACTGGTGATTATTATTTTTTACGTGTGTAATGATTGGAATAAAGATGCAACACTTTTTCATAATGTCCTCTCCTGTATAGAGTTAAAGTGATCGTTGAAAAGATCAGTATTTTTACGTTTAGCTCACAGTTCAAAATCGATGATAAATATTTTTCCAAACGCTTACATAGTATACTATCTGTTCCGATAACTATATAAGCGAACTGTGACATTAAATGACAGTTTTCCTTATTAAAATGAATAAAAAATATGTACCGAACTAGAGATGTTCAACGCTTAAGAATTGCAAATTAGCTCTTTCAATACCAGCCATAGAATTCCATTTAATTCGAATGATTGATTTGGAGGGCATATGGTAAATCTATCAATGAGCAACTATGTACCAGTTCATAATTATATATGTACTTTTAATTTTTTATTAATATTTTATAAGAAAAGGAATCAAGATTGAAATTTTTCGATTCAAATCTTGTAAGAATGAAGATTCATAGACAACTGGGCAATCATTCTGATTTGATTAATGTTTGATTGATCATTTGATTATTATTTTTAAAGGTCGAGAATGATTTTATTATTAATTATTGTTAGAGCGATTGCAGTTTTCAGATGTTGTTTATAAGTATTTATAAAAATAATGATTGTTGACTGATGTATCGGATCGATTAAATAAATTTGGTTTATTAAAAATTAATTTTTCATTACGTACTGGGATACACATTTTGGACTATTGTCTAGAATATCTGATATTTTTTTTAATTATTCGCTTTTTAAGTAAAATTATGATTTTTAAGGAAATTTTGAAGATCAAAAATGTTTTTAACTTGCATAATACGACCATGCGATCCTAAGACAGTCAACTACTATATTTACCATAATGTCTAATTTTGGAGAAGAAAATTAAGATAAACAAAACTATTACTAAAAAAATTTTGACGTTAAGTAAATATTTAAATGTTTTGTACCAAATAAATCATTTTCTTAATTTAAGAACATATTCACTAGTTTTAAGGTGACGAGTTTAATTTAAGTATACTCTTCTTGCATTAAATAAATACTTACCTTATTTAAGAAAATACTTTCTCAATTTCAGAAAATAATTTACTTGGTATAAGACAAGAAAATATGTACTTGATAACAGATATTTTTTGTTCAGTCTTTAAAATGTTAAACTGTACTAAATTCAGTAGTAAAAAAAGTTAGCATTAAAATTATGTTATGCATGTTTGTGATTAACTTAAATTTTGAAAGGTATATAATGCTTTCGTGTCTATGGGAGGGATATTTTTTTGCACATAGCACCGCACCTTAGAAATTCTTAATCTGCCTCTGATTGCACCTCATTTGAAGGTGATTATGCTGACGAATAAAAATGAATTTTGCGAAATAGATGTTATTTTCTGAGGTAATCCTTAATTTCATTTTATTTGCCGTACTAATTTCTATTTCAGATGCTTTGGGGGTGATTGTAAATAAGGACAGTCTGACTGTCATAATATTAGAATAATATATTGTTGTATAAAAACTGTAAGACTGATACAAATATTTATTAATTTCATTCTGCGACTGATTGAATGATGTGCTACTATAGTTTGATAAATTGGAAATTTACATGTGTTCTGTGAATTTTATAGACATGAATTTTCGTAAGTCATAATTTAGGCCTGTTTTCGATTGAATTTTTTTTTTATTTTAGAAGATAATAAATAAATTATGATTTTATTTTTTTTGTGATACTTACCTTACCGGGAGCTGAATTAGTCAGATTGAGACAAATAATTACAAAAATAAGTAATGAAAAGTATAGTTTTTTTTGCATTTTCGTATTAGCTACTTATTATTAATGTTAAAAAATATATAAGTAATTTTAAACTATCCTAAATTTGTCAGAAATAATATAAATTATAGTATGCTTTATATACTAAATTAGATATATTTTTCTTATTCCACAAGAGTAAGATAACATAAACTTAGTTATGTTTATCATCTCATAAGATAAGATAAGCATATAGATCCCTTAATGTTTTACCATATTTGAAATCTACATTAATATATAATAATGTTTTTATGCAAAAAATGCATACATAACATATACAATTTTCCTTTTAAAGAATAGACTTTCTATTAGCGGCCGAAACAGCTATCATTTTACTTATTCTTTGTATCACCGTTCGTAATTTATAAAAGTAGGTTTGGGAGGGATCTGTCATTTTTGGTCGAGTGTGAGTAGTATTAGTGATTAAAATATTAATATTTATGTAAAATTTTAACCATGTATAATAAAAAAAACTGCTATTTTCGTAGTCATGTTCTGAATGTCTTAATTGTACTTCGAAAATTGATGGAAATTTTAAAGAGTGCAGAGAGGATAAGCTAATAACAAGTCTTTAGCAAAATATGTAGACAAATAATTTTCTTGATTAATTTGTTTTTATGTTAATCGATCTAATCTACTTCTTGCATAGATATACGTGTATTAATCCGAGGATTTTGGTTACTGCGTATTTTTTAAAAGTCTCTATAAGTATTATATATTTTTCATGACACTGTTGACGAGACTGTCCATTGAAATTTTAAATCAATGTAAAAGAATACATTTTTCGGATTAAAATATCCAATTTTGTTCAATACAACGGCTGTCGCGTTCGTATGATTCCGCTAAAGAATAATGAAGTATTATAGTAAATATTTATTGTAACTTTATAAATAGATGCTCTAAAAAGGTGCTCATAAACTACATCGATAAAGTAGTAGTAACATCGAAAAAAAAATAGTATGAAACACTAATGTTTTTCAATAATTCGATTTTTTTATGGACGACAGTGTGACCTACAGCAGTGCCATCAATTTAAGTTATATAAACAACTGCCAGCAGTATCTGAACATAACTTTCTAAATATCATAGTATAAAATATATTAAAAAATTCAGATAAGTTTCCCTGTTTATATGTTAAAAGTAAATCAAACATTTACTCAAAAATGTTTTTTTTTTTATTTTGATAAAGGGAGTAGTATGCTATCACACTCAATCTTTCGAACACATACGCAAAGAGACCTCATTTGACGTATATTTTTATACGCTGAGCCATTTTTTTGTTTTTATTGAAATTTGGAAATAAGTAATCACTCGTAGGCAAGTGTGTTGAAGGAGGCAGGTGCTCCATAAACTCAAACTGTAGTTCATCATTTTTAGTTATTAAACTCGCGTAATCGAAATCGTTCATTATTCTCGTGAAAAAGGACTTTTCTATTAAAAGAAGACAATTCTTTTTTTTTTCCTGTTAGTGATGTCCAGGCATATGTTTTACTGCAAAACGAACTTGTGGAATATGTGTTTACAATTAAAGTGACGTTTAAATATTTTGCTAAACAAATTCATTTTACTAGATTTTTGAATTGGAAAAATATTAATTAAATCAACTGAATCTTATAGCAAAGATATTTCCTCTGTTTCGATGAATTGAGTTGCACACGTAAATTTTGTTGTCGACCCGTCGTTTGGTGCTATCCCGATGTTTTCAAGAAAGGGCCACAGCGTGAATTGATTGTTACAAAGATTATATATACATGTATTCTAAGGATAATGCAGATGAGATCCTGAAGGTAATGGTGGTGATGCATACTTGTTTATATATATATATATATATATATATATATATATATATATATATATATATATAATTATGCGTTTTTGACACCATAATAGAAAAATAATTACACTTATGAAATAATTTTAAAAATAAGTTTCTAAAACAAACTCGATACAAATTTCACTTATATGCTGATTTTTTCCATTTTCACAGTGAAATATCAGTAACTGTTGTATATCATTGCTGAATCAGTGCTTAAGATAAGTTTACAAGGTAATTGGCGAACAACAAAAGTCCGATAAAATATTTGTACTAATATTAATTTATACGAAGCGAATGCAACGAGTTTTCAAAAATTTGTAGAATTCTATAATTCACTATCCTTGCAATTGACTAAAAGAATAGTGATAACACTCAGTTTAGTCGGCGACTTTTTATTAGCTAATTGTGGAGATTTTTAAATCAGCAATTATTCACATATTTCTGTGACTAGGTTGTACTATTGCAGTGAACGATTATTTACTGACCACCGGTACATACTGAAATATTTGTTTTTGAGAAAGAGGTACATAGTTGGGCTGTTTCGCAGATTGTATATTGTAGTAGAGCTTTCTATTGGAATAAACATTTGCATTTTTAACAATATTCATAAATTTTCGTTATACATTACTTCTGAGTCAATTTGATACATATATGAATTGATCCAAGAGTAAGACATAAGTTGTTACATAGTTGGAGCTAAAGAATTGAATAATTTTGAAAATATTTTATTATAGATATTACTTTAATTTATAAAAAAGATCATCTAAAATAGATGCTGTCATTATTATAGATGAAGAAAAAATAAGTGGACGCAGAATCATATTAGTCAGTGGGAGCTCAGTTTTTGATGTAATATCTTAATGCAATATGCAAGAAAATAATTTAATCAAAGTAATTATAAAATATATTAAATAGATTTTTCATGATGTTGATCAAATCGAAATCGATCATACAATGGCAGAAAAAAGTATGACGCTGAAGGGCTGAAAATATTTGTCATGAATTTCTTTGCAAAACTAAATAATGAAAATGTAACTTTCAGACCTGTCTTGGCGGAAGTCATTGACTCTATAGTTGAGAATTCAGTAGTTATTTTTAAATAACTACTGAACTTCTTCATCTATAATAATGACAGCATCTATTTAAGCTTTCAAGCTTCTAGTTATTAGTCAATTAGACTCTCATTTAGTCTTTGATAGTAATTGTAATATTAATTGGAAATTAAATGATTTTTAATACATGAATCAATATCATACAACTATTTATCACTACAAGTAAAATGAATTTTTTTTTATATGTTTAGCTAGTTTTGAACGTTCTCTGAAAGTTATTTTGAAGACTACAATAATAATATTTACAAAAATTATATTGATGCTCACAAATGTATGATAATTATAATTAACAATAAAAGTTATTTGATCGATAAATTAGTTAACAATAGTTTTAGATCAAACTTCATAAGAAGTTATTATTAATTTAATATATAAGCAACATTAATTAGCTTAAAATAAAAATAGCATGACTTGGTTCTTAAGTCTTAATTTTCACTACCATCTTATTTATTTCTAAGTTTTTAATATTATAAAATTACATAATGTTCTATGATGCAAACTATTTTTATTTATTTTATTATTCTTTTACTACTACGTAATTTATTTAGTAACTTAAAAGAATATACCTCAGGAACTTTTAGTAACAAACAACTATAGAACTGGAAAGATTGAAGAAACAGTTATACATACATTCAGCATGTATGTACAATCTTTTTAATTTATTTAATTTGTTCTAAATAAATTGCAAGAATTTTCCTAACAAGGTTTAAAATATAATATAATAATGGATTCCTGGTATAAATGAAATTCAAACAGTCTCTGTTAATATAGTTTTATAAAATAATATTTGTTACAGGCATATTGAAGGAAAAAAATATATTTTGATTGTATTAGAAGCAGTTCTAGAGATTAAAAACCTCTGATAAGTGAAATAGCAGCGAAGATATAAAACGAAAATTAATTACTGCATTTGAATATAAAATAAGAGAATCGAAGGTCTAATGGAGTCAAATAATTATACCGTGCTTTAATTTTCCGTAAAACTAATGTATTTTTCAACCACATTTTCGAATTGGTTTTTTCTTTATAGCTCAGCATGGATTCTAATAAAATCATTAAAAAATCAAAAATTAAATAATACTTAGGATTTTGAACATGCAGGATTTATTAAAAAATTATGTAGATATCAATAAAAAATTAAATCAATCCGACAGGTAAGAAAGCTATATGTTTTATGGTGAAAATGAAGAAATACTAAGTATGTACGAAAGCCGAATAAATATAAATAAATTAAGAAAAAGAAAGAAAGTTGGGAACGTATGTAATTGTGGAGCTAATCTTAAACGTTCGAGTTAATATTGTTTAAGGTATTCAATTTTCAATTAATATTATTATTATGCAATTCTATATTTATTTACGACAATTATCTTTAAATTTACTAGATTAAACATCAATACTTTTGTTTTTTCAAAATTGAAATTATTGTTCATTTATTACGCTGCATATGAATTACAGATCTCTCATAATTTATTGCTCACTATTATTGTGGCCGTGAATTCTTCTTTTTTTTTTTTAATTTTCTCAGTAAAGTTGAAAACCAGTTTGATTGACAAAGTTTTTTTTTAATCCGATAAACGATCTTTTTATAGTTTAATTTTGTTAGCAAGTGTTTTGCTACGGGTATTGATATATTAAAATATTATTTTTACCATTTTTCTTAAAAGTCGATTCAATTGTTTTACGACTTAATTAATTGTTTTATTGATTTTAACCTTGATTGTCATTTGTAATTACAACTTAATTGAACTTAATTTTTTTAGCACGCTACTAAAGATGTGGAGGACTTTTACCAATGAGAATTTAATTTATTATTTTTTTAATTTAAATTTTCATACGATCGAATGTTATTTTCTTCAGATTTTATTTCCATATTTTTATAGCATCTGAATGGTGCGAATAAGAACCATTGTTTAAATAATAATAATCAGCAAAATTTTAATGGTGAAGTTGTTTAAATTCGTAAATAAATGAAAAAATTAATTACAATTGCATATTTAAAATTAGAACGCGTTGCAAAGATTATTGCAGGCTTAGACGAAGAATCCTTATAAAACGCCTCTACACCTCTGATCCAAAGAGAAATTATTCATCAAAGTAAAGAAATCCTTTATAGCGCTAGTTAGGAAATAAAGGTCAATCCGAAAGTTCATGCTATCCCACTAAAATCAGCTGTCCTGCAAGTTGAACGCTCTTCATACGCGCGATCGGCGCTGATGTTTATGCAATCTTCCCCCTCCCTCTCTAATCTCCTCTCTAATCGTAAACATGCCAGCCACCCACGATAATAGAATGCAAACGCGTTCTTGCGTATATGTCTCTCTCTCTCTCTCTCTCTCTCTCTCTCTCTCTCTCTCTCTCTCTCTCTCTCTCTCTCTCTATCTCATTCTTTCTCTACCGTGACATTTGTTTTGACGCGGGACAGGGAGCGCGCGAGATTCGAATTTTTGTATTGGGCACAGGCAATATAAAAATAACGTATATCTAGCGGAAAGGGAGAACATTACTCTATTTCTCTCTCTTTCTCTCTGAGCTAATGGAAAGTTACAGATGTTGCCAGATTATTGCTCATTGCAAAACACGAAGAGCGCCTGATTCATTTGTATAATCGCTCGTCGATGCTGCCTGCAGGCGGGCCTCTATTATATAAGCATATTAGCTTAACAATTTTTCCCTGCGTATGTACATTTCGTATATATATATATAGGATTTTCTTCTCCAATATTTCATCAAGATTGGTGTCTCATCTCGTGCGCAAACATCAGACCCGGTGTGTTGGATGGATATATAATCGGAAATTCATTTATTCCGCGGGAGACACGGGAAGAGAGAACTGAGGATTCTTAGCACTTATAAAAGATTTGTTGATATCTATTCTGAATTACTATCAGCGTTCTCCAGATTTATATGCGAATGCGGTACGATTCGTTAGTCTGTAATAAATTCGATAATAGTCCAGTTTTTTTAATTTTCATCTGTTAGAGAACGGTTGACTAAAGTCAAAGAATAGCTTTTCATTTACATTCGTGTTCAAACATCGGAGAAGACAATGATGGCATTTGCAATTACTAGTCATATTTGATTTCTTTTTATAAGCAACTGATTTTTAATTGTTGTTTTTGAAGCAGAGCTATTCTTCGTATTAGCGAGAATTATTATATCAGTATATTCTATTATTAAAAGATAGCGTAAAAACAAATATGTTGAAATTGAATCCACGAATAGTTCTTTATATATCTTTTTTAAACTTATAAAACTGATTAATTACAATTACCATATAATGCAATTTGTAAATTATGTATGTATATATATATATATATATATATATATATATATATATATATATAGATGTTATTAGGAACGTAACTCTGCAAGAGATATTAAGTATTGTATGTAATAGGTATAAAAAAATACGGACACTATGCTTGAAAAGATTTATGAAGAACTTTGACAACTCTATAGATGGCTGAATCAAGAAGTCTTGTACCATATATATATATATATATATATATATATATATATATATATATATATATATATATATATATTAATTGCAATAAAGAAAAATTGAAAAAGATAAAATTGAATCATTGCTAAAAAAAGAGAAGATACTGGAAACAGGTTGGAATGTAAAAGAAATTGACGTCCAACGCGATGACTTGTGTCACTTGTGAAACTTATTTAAAGGAAAAAACACAATGCCATTTTGGGTTCGAGGATGTTCATATGTCTAGAATTGCGGGCATATTGGTAGAAACTTGCGCAGGCGACGATTAAGTGTGAAAGTTTAAGTGTGCGAAAATTTTGTTTGTTCGAGTAAACGTGACAACCAGTGTGATTGTGATGAGAGAGAGAGAGAGAGAGAGAGATGTTGTAAGAGTACCACAGATGCAATTTGAAATTTTCAAAAATCTATTTGATATACTCTATGAATGAAAATTATTTAATTTAAAACTTGAGATTTTTACAACTGAATAAGAAGTAAATTGCTTTATTACAATATAAGACCACAGACTTTTATTACATTGTCTTTGAATCTATATGTACTATTAAACTACTTTGAATTGAATATTAAACGGAAATAATTTCTTTTAGATCTTTATTTAGAATAATTTCATTTATTTAGACATTCCTTTGTTACATTGGTGGTGTATCTCTCCTCAAATAATTTAAAATTTTAATTTTCAATATTCATTCAAAAATCGTACATTTTTGTGATTCAAGGGAGTCTATTAAAATAAATAACAATATAAAATCACCAATTTTTTTCCTCGCTAAGACGGTCACTACTGCTATTTTTTACTATTTTTTAGTTCAATTCGTTATGAGACAATTAGATTAATTATTCTAAAATGTATGAATTGTAAGATTACGTGACGATACGACTACAGATTTCGTAGTATAATGCAGTTGATGCTTCCGCTATTAAGGAATTCACACCAACGTCTTGAGAGATTGAAGATTAAATTTCTTGACAACTTGTTTTCTCAACTCACGTTCTCATCCGATTGATTGATTGTTGAAAAGGACAGAATCTAAAGGATCGTGAGATTGTTCGATCGATGGTTAGCATGTACGGGGATGACGACCTATGGAGAGATTTGTATCCGTGAACATAGAATAACGGCGAGCCTATAACTCCTTCCTTGCAAAAATTGGCCACATTGTATAGTCTCTCAAAAACCCTTCAGCACTGGTCAAACAGGTCCTAGTACGGATAGCCTTCTGTACACGACTGTCGGGACTTCTTGGCAGACAAAACCTTTATACTGTGTCCAAGATTGCACATTTAGAGCCTCAAGTAGAACATACAATATAATTAATAAGTACGTAAATATACCTCAGTCAATAGACTAGAAGAGAGTTCGTAGCGCCATCTTCAGTAGTAGCAGCAAGTTTTTTCAGAATCACAAATAGTGAAAGTGGAATAAACGCGAAGAATGAAGAAGATCGGAGAAAAATGGATGGAGATTTTCGCCTAAGGTGTTCCTTAGCGGATTGACTTGAAAATCGGGACGTGGACCAATTGTGCACAAGTTTTAGACTTGCCTAAAATCGAAATAGCAGTGAAGACCATATGAAACCGCATTACTGAAGCGACGCTAAATAAATCAAATCTTTTTCATCATCAACAGTAAGATTTATGGATTACGTCATGCCTCGAAGAATGAATGTCTATCGCATCTAGGATTTGGATATACTTCAAGACTCTGAACAGTGGCGGTTGGGTGTTTAACGTTACCCAATGCAACTAAAATGAAAGGTGCAGTTTAAATAAATTGATCGTGTCGTTTGAAACAAAACCATTATAAGAGTCATAGCGTAACTTTCAGCCAATAATACAATTTGTCTTATTTATTTTATTTTTGTTATTTGATAAAAAGTTAAACAGAATTTCATTCTTATGCTTCGACTTTTTCTTGTATTAGAATCATTTTGAAAATTTATTTATTTATCAGAAGTGTCGGAGAATATGTATTAAGTACTTAATAGAGAGTATTATATATTTTAGTAGAGTATTTATATTTAAGTATGTTCTTTTATCATTTCGTATTTTCCTCATACGAATTCTCTGCCACCTGGTCGAAATAAACCGTCCTGACAATGGCATATATAAATGTCTACATATATAACCATATGTATATTAGAAATATGTGTAATATAGAAATAAATATTATGTGCATCTTTATACAAATTATATTGAATAAATGAATCACAGAATTCAATTCGAGTAGTGTCTTTTAATTCACTAATTAATTAATTCCTTATTAATATGTTTATCTCACGATATTTAATGATCTAAACTAAATTTTTAATGCTAATAATCACGTTTCACAACATATTACTTTCATGGATGATAATTAATTATATTTACATTATTTCATACATTATTCTTAGAGTAATAGACCAATCAAGGAAGGACTTATATTCGTATTTTCAATTCTCTTGCTTTCAAAATTGTAATTTTTTTTCTACAGAAATATTTACAGAAGAAGCTTCATCTATGTGCCGTACAGATTTATGACTTTCGAATTTTATACCTATGATGTTACAATTATTTAATATATTGTGTATTGTTAAAATACTATTAACATTGTATACAATTACAGCTTTATCATTTATATTCGGATTTTTGTTTTAATTTTTGCAGTAAATTTTACGAGTATTGTTCCATCGCCAGGGCGATAATTTAATTGTGCCTGCAATAAGAATTAATCCGTTTAGTCCTCTTCGAGAAAATCGCAATGAGTAAGTGTAAACATAATTAGCGACGCGAATTCCTGCGCGATAGCAAATGAAAAATAACTTATACGTGAGTATTTCACGCGATACCGATATTGCTATAAGAGAGAAACATGCTTGCTCCTTAGAGACTGAAAGTTAAATTTTTACACGTTTATTCATATAGGTATATTATTTATAAAAAAATTTCTGACGAAGAAATGTGAATTAATTTTAAGTTGCTTTTATTAAAAGTACACATGCATGCGCGTATGTGTATAATATGTATCGCTCTAGTGCAGTGTCAGCAAAATTGACCGATTACTTTTTCAACTTTCTAATTGAATTGTGGAATAATGTTAACAGCTTCCTATGTATTAGCGTATTTCTAGAACCTAAAACTCAGATGTTAGAAATTTCAAATCTTGAAGTTCCGAGAGGAAATACAGAAGAGTTTTTATGAAATTTCCTCATTGAATTTATAAATGAATAAAATATCGTAGGTACTTTTTCGTTACATGTTATAAAAATTGTATATACAATTTTGTATGTTTTTCCGCAAAGGTATGATCTATGATTGTTTTGAAATGGACATATTTATGTCTTTGGACTGCTGAGAACGAATATCAGTGAAAACGGATGCAAATTGTATTTTCATCGCAAAGTCTTTAAAAAACTTAGAACAGCATAGCGCATCAAATAATTTTGCTCGTAATTTTGAGTATTTAAAAAAAACTTAGCTCAAATAGTATTTAAAAGAAAAGCTTGACGTTACTAATACACGTATATTTATTTTATAATTTTTAAATTTTTATTTAGAACTTACGGTCGTCTAGAATCATGGAATAAAAGACAAGTACTGATGTGTGATAAAATCTCTAATGCGCTGTAAAGAATGTTTATTATTTACAATTTTCTTGAAAACTATAAGTTCTCGAACCAATATGTATAGAACAGAAAATAAACAGATTTAGTAAGTTTTATATATTTCATTGAAGAATTTTTTTTACTGTTAAATTACTGATGAATCTTTTTCAAACGGTTATTGGAACGGATTATGACATTTCATTGGAATTTGAATATTAAGTGACTCAATCAAATAAATTTTAGTGGGAACAATGAGAAAAGTTTCAGTGCATTTTTATAAAATTTTTGTCAGTTATTTTTAGAACAGATCGATATGCCCTATATTTTTTCTAAATTATTTGTGTAGCGATTGAAACTTGGGAAAGAGCGACTGATTCCAGCTGATAAGGCTACATAAACGAGCGCCAATGAATTACATGTATGTAGCAGAGATTTTCTTCTCCCGACATTCTCTCTCTCTCTCTCTCTCTCTCTCTCCCACATTTTCCCTCTATTTTTGCTTCTCTGTACGCCGAGATTTCACAATTGATTTTTCGCATTGATTTATTTGGCTCTTGTAGTTTTTTTTTAATTTTATACGGTACACTAGTCCTCGACTTTTTCTCGAAAAAATTGAAAAAATTTAGCCAGAAGACTTTATTGCTCGTGCAAGTATATTTTTTCATCTGTTCCTTTTACAGTAGTTTATCGATTTTGGCAATATATATATATATATATATATATATATATATATATATATATATATCGTTATAAGCGCTCTAGAAAGAATTTCGATAAAGTAAAGAAAATGACAATAATTGGGTTATAGGAAATCGAATTCATACATATAGTCATTTTTTGCAATATCTAATAATTTTTATTTTTTATTATACTGAGTCCATTTTTAAGCTGGTAATATACAATACAATTTCAATCACTCTATTTTGTCTTTATATCCCTTTATATGATTTGTTTAAATATTAGGTGACAATAGATTTTTAATATATATATATATATATATATATATATATATATATATATATATATATATTAAAAAGTAAAATCAAAAATTAAAAAACATAATACGCCGTATTATTCATCTTGTAATTATTAATTTGTAAATGCGAAGTGTAAAAAATCGAGCGTGCTTACACCAGGGCTTCAGACAAATGTGATCAGGAATAAGTATTCTTGTTTCATCCTAAAAGAAGTAAGTAGCAGTGAACAAGAAACTATATATTAGAATGCGCTTGTTAGTTTCCGAGCTGTGTGGAGGACGCGGGCGTACTTCCGCAGTTTGCGACCTGATATGTGGATTTGTATCTTCGAACTAATTTCTTTTATGCTACCTTATAATCAGGATTTAATTAAATTTCCATATAAAATAAACGTTAAATTGATGATTGTGTTGTCATATAATAATAATTCGAATTATAATAACATTTTAATTAATTAATTAGAACATTGAACAAACATTAAATTGAAAAGTGTCAAATTGCCAATTTCCGTTTACGTTAAACTTTCACATGCTTTTTCATGCGGAAGATGCTGTATATGAAGTCAGCTTACAAAATTTTATGAATCAAGTTCTAAATTAAATAAAGAATTTTGAACAAAAAATTTACATTGGAAGAACGTTAAATTGGCAATGAAAAATTTCGATTGAGAAAAATAGATTGAAAGAATTCAGCTCTATTCCCCAATTGATGTAATCCAATTGAAAATTCTAATACATTTTGTTTTTTCTATTTTGTTTGAATATTTTTGCGTCTTAAGATTACTCATTTGAATAATATGAATCACTTAGGAATGTATGCTACAGTGAATTTTGTCAGAAATTTTTGGAAATTTAAGAAATTGAAGATAGTTTATGAAAGTAAACTTGTTTGCAAAATTTCAGTAAATTTTGACGGATCATTATGGAATTTTAATCATTTAATAGATAGTCAGATATTCAACTATAAGAATGCTTTCAGAATTTGTTCCAAAGCCAACAAAGACGACTTGTATTTTTATTTTGATCAGCTTGAAGAATTCTTTTCAGATTTGGAATCAAAACTAAAGAAGAATTCTAGTATAATAATTAGCATTGTGAAATCGTCGAGAGATTTGTATAAATATTTTATCTGGTGTAATTTAGACCAACATTATTAATGGAGATGATGCGTTCATTCATGTCTTATCTTTCTTCTTTTGGGTTTTCTCTATACCTCAGACAATAGTTCTTAAGTCGATAAAACAAAAAATTTATATATTGTTGATAAAAATAAAAATTCATATATCTAAAATTGTTTAAATATTATTCAATTTTAACAGATCAATTTGTGATCATATTGTTCTATCAAAGCAAGTCGGAAATCAGGGTTAAATTTTTCGAAGTTTAATAAGAATCTATAATAGGAAAACGGATAAAAAAATTTGTAACCTCTATTTAGATATCATAAAGATAATATCGAGCTTCAAAAGAAAAAGTATTTATGTTTCCTAATATCGGACAGATATGCATCGGACGCGGCAGATGAAAAATAATCATTGTATATATACATATATATATATATATATATATATATATATATATATATATATATATACACCTAAACTGTGTTCTCTCACTCTAGCTATATGTTCTTCTAAAGTAGTAAAGTCTTTTTCATCGTATTTTGTTTCTTGCTCATTTTTTCTTTCATATTTTGGATTTGGTAATGATCTTTAGTTTTATTAAGAAAAGAATAATGATTTTTCGCATGTTGTTATGTAATGAACTATTAATTACTATTCGCATCACGTAGTAGTATACCGTTTCAAAACTCAACGGATGTGTCACTAATTTTATCAATGCCACGTTTTGTCGAAAACCTATCCTGCTTGGATTTGCAGTAAGAAACACTATTTGAATATCAATCATTTTTTAAGAGAGAAAAACGAGTCTGTGATAATTATTCTAATACTTTTTACTAGCATACCTTTCCTCTGTCTTTTCCTTTTCCTTTTTTATTATATAGGGAATAAGGGAAAACATAGCCCTTGGATCGATGACGGTCGTTTAGGATCAATCTTTTTTATTATTAAAATCATCTACAGTAGTTCCAACTTAATTTCCTATTTCGACAGAAGCATTATATATATTGAAGTTCATATCAGTACAAAGATTTCACCTGTTAAGATCATCTTTGTGTACATTGGTTATGATGTTTCCCGCATCATTTTCATTCATTTGAATTAATTCGTGTAATCGTCACGTTTAGGAAAAATTTAAGTTGAATACAATGATAACAGTGAAGTAAAATGATTTGAAATGTTACTTTTCAAATTATTTTCTAATGCCGATGATATATTGAACGATCCGGCTGAATTCTGTATTGAGGTAGAACGTATATAGAAAGCATAATCCTTATCCAAAGATGGGAATATCAGTCATGGTGAACTCATTTCTGTGATTCATTATTAAAAAGTTATAATACTTTGTTCGCTTTAGTAGTATATTCTTTAAGATGTGAATTCCTTGAAACTTTCTAGCTTATGGCGAAGAATAGAAAAGCAAGAAGTTAAAAATAAGATCCAAATAATGTGGTTACTCTAAATTTTCTAGTAATTTATAGTATATAACGTATCGAAAAAACATCATAACAGGAGTTTTTATCTATCCAAAACTTTCGCCGAGCAATATAAAATATAAAATCCGATCCTTCCATTAACTTATCATGATCCATTCTTAATATTCTCTATCTTTAACCTTCGCACCGAAAACCGAAAGAAACATCAACGCAGAAGTGGGGAGTACAGTTTGTCACCGACGAAACTTTATTCATTATAATCCGAGACTACGAGCGCCTCTGTTTATTCAGCTCACTCGCCCCCTCCTCCTGACACTTTAGATGTAGAAGATGCAGAAAGAGTGAGAGAGAGAGAGAGAGAGAGAGAGAGAGAGAGAGAGAGAGAGAGAGAGAGAGATAGTGAGTGAGAGTGAAGAATAGAAAGCAGTAAACTTTGGGACTAACTCCTCTATCAAAAGTGGCAAGGTTCGCAGGTCTCATTAGATCCTCGTGTGTGCGTGCTGATAGGTAGGTAACTGTATAGAAAAGGTATCGAAGAATAGAATCAGCCCTTCCTCGGTTTGGCACTCGGTAAAGGTTAAAGCCAATTTAGCGTCGCCATTGCTTAGACGATCGCATTGATTTGTTTGCTCGACACTGGGCCTTGGGAACAGGTGGTGATTAAAGGGACGTGATTATGCAGGCTCCTAGTAAAACTAAAGGAGATTTTATTTTAAATATTATTAAAGTTTGTAATTATAGTTACATTTATATATACCGCCATGGAATGAAGGGATTGTGATATTATGAAAATAGGAATCATCATATTTTGTGATTTAGTTGTTTAGTATTAGTAAGCATCGAGGAACTGTTGAAATAGTTCCTAGGAAATGACTTTAATCTTGGTTGATTTGAATTTTATCAAAGCTTCTGAACTAAAACAATTTTCTTTAGAATCTAGAAGTCAATTAACTGGTTTCAGGTTCGTGGTTTCTCCAGCGAGTTTGACCGTGCAAAATTAGGAACTTTGGTTTTCCAGATCACTTTTATAAAAATATTACATATTTGACTGTTCTCATCCTACACTCTGGATATAGAGAATAGAATTTCAAACGAAATTGCCAAATGAATTAATGAATGTTCTAGAAGCCTTCTATCCCGAAAAATTAGAGTAATTGAATTATTTATTAATCTCTACACAATTTTTATACTACAATGATTATTCGGGATGTCCATTATAATTTTAGAATTTTTCGATGGGCGAAAATGAATCACATCACATGGAATTCACTTATAAATAATGATATCTCGACTTTTTAATTTTCAGACTATTTAACAAAAGTTCTATAATCGACTGTTCCAAGATTACCCAATTTAAAAGAGAAATCGAATATTGAATTGTTAAATCGATAAATAGAGAACTATTGTATTACAAAAGGTTTTTATTTTCTCCAAAAATTGGTCGCAGAATTTCGCGCATTATGTAAGTGGACATTATTCATGTGGAACAAAATCAGCTACGATCCACGTGATTAACGGATCATTTATTTCCAGGAAATTTTACTCGCCCCTCTTGACCCCGTTTCACAAAAATATCGGGTTATTAATCTGAGCCTGTAACCCGAGGAAAAGTTCGAGTTTTACGAGGATGGGGTACAGAGGAACGTCCCTTAATGGTTCAACCCCTCGGAGAGACCAAGCTTCGCGGAAAAAGCGTAGGCGTAGACAGAAAAAAGTATCGAAAAGTCTTATCATACAGGCAAGTTTTTTCAATGCTTCGTGTCATTCTCGTTGATGCATTTTGATAGTTCCATAGTGTGTGCATGGGCAGTGAATGGCGTATATAATTCATTGAAGCTACATAGGTATAGATAAAATTTATTTTTAATACCTTTGAATGAAAAATGACTAAAGATACAATGTAATCAAAAATAGACAAAAATATAAAAAGTCTTTAGCATACGCATTGCTGATACGGTTACTAAAATGCCATAAAATATCAAAGTATATCATAGTTTAAATAAATATCATGAAAGATTATAAAAATTTGCAGGAAAATAAATATATAATGTACGAAATAAAAAAAGATCCCAAAATTCAAAATTTCCATTAGACTAGGTTAATTTCTTTTCCACTGCTACTATCTGTACAGACCAAATAGTTAGATCTTCGTCGGTACAATATCACTTTAATGTTACAACTATAACCCTTTTTATAGCTAAACCCTTTCGTTAACACGACTCACTCATCTGATCAATAAGATAAAATAAAACTTTTCTCCTGTTCTTTTGTCTATATTAGCATCGTTTTAATTTCGAATGTCCTCTTCTTATGTCATGTACATCACAACGCCCTTATTAAATATTTCCTATGATTATTCGATATCTTTTATAGGGAGAGGTTGTATTTTATATATCACCTTCGGCTTGGCTATATTTGTGGTGACGTATTTGTAATTCATAGGCTTCATTATGAATCTGACTACAATAATTGTATGGCATGCTTTATAAAAATTCATCCTCGTTACGCACATAGGGCCAAATTGCTTCACTCAGGTTTAAAAGAAAATACTAAAAAAATAAATAGAATAATCTTAGTATATCTTAATAAAGAAAGATAGTAATAGAACAAACGAAAGCAGAGTTGGAATTACAATCGTCTATCAGTCAAAGACTGCATAAATAGATATGAGTAGAAAAATTTGCTATACTTTGAACCAGCTCAAATTTCTCCGAAAATTATCTTTTAAACTAGTAAACAAGATATTCTAACCTCTACGGTTAGGATATCTTGAATATCTGATTTATTAGAGCATAGTTAGGACGGAATTTGAACTTAGCGAAAAATACTCTACGAGGAATGATATCACTTAACCATTAGATTGTAAAGAAAATCAACTTTTTTATTATTATCTAATCCTTTTAGATTAATAACATTCAATTAAATGAATAACATCATTTTAAAATTATGAATGACATTTTTGAAAAGTTTTATATGTTATAAGTTGGAAATGCGATGGAGAACTGAAATACTCCTCTATGACCTCCTGCGATGGAGAACTGAAATAAACCAGTGATTTGTTTTATTTTATTTTATATACTTCATTCAAAAGCTGGTCAGATCGGAACAACCAAGAATTTTAGTGCTCGTTTTCATCGCTAATCCAATGGGATCGTTTGTAAACAAGCATAATTTTTTTAGTAACTACAAAAAGTAGACTCGTTTATTACATAAATAAGGGCTTTAAAAACGAAACAATTACTTAACAACAAGAGCGTATACTCATTTGATAAAATGTAACTAGTTATTTACTCGAAAGATATTAAAATATGTTTCAGCAAGGTGATATTTGATCTTTACTGTGATTTTTATATTTCATTGTAATCAGAATGTCTAACATCCGTTAACATGCGCAAGTGCGGTAGAGGTTCAACTTGTCGATAGAAATCCAATAATAGTAGGTATAACATGTTTGTATTATTCTCCTAGTCCAGCTTTGCATGTGCATGAAAGTCCAAGGTGCGATTCTGGCCACTTGTTGAAGTCTTTACCATTTATTTCATGACTTTTCTTATCCGTGATAGTAGTTTGCGAGAAGAAAGCAATAAAATTGATTGTGTAGATAAGTATATCTTTATATACTGTATTTTTACGACATGAAATTATCATTTTAGATTAAAAAAATTGTTGAATTTCTACCAGTTTCCTTTACACAGGGTTACTATCAGGATGATCGCGTATGCACTTTTAAGATAAACTTTTTATGAAAAAGTTTATTTAATTTACTGTGAACAATGTGTAAAACGTCTTGGCTTTCTCTATATTTTTTAACCGCAGTTAAAAGAGACTGTATTTAGCACAGACATTTATACATTTATACATGTTTGTTTAGAAGTCTGTTGAACGTGCAATATAACTTTTACTAATTTAATCCATCTCTATACTGCATACTTCACTGACACATTTTCACAATTGGCATCTCAATTTTTCGAGAACCGTGAAAATTGCATTGCATCTCCGGAGCTTACGCGCGAAAGCAGCCATACGCTTTTTTCCACCGGCGATATAGTTGCAACTTCAAACTGAAATTTTTCTCGACCTACTGGCGGAAGTTACAGTGAGAGGGGCAAATTTTTTTATTGCACTTTTCTCTTTACTCCGCGGGCAATTGCGCGAATAAAGCGCAATAAGGAAGAGGGCGCGGATTGGCTCAATAAAAACTTTTTCCCTTCGCTTTATCACTGCTAAGCAGACAGGGGAAAGGGGGGAGGGGGCAGAAAAAGTTTGGAATTACCGCCACAATAATCAGGGCTTGGTTTTTTAACGGCCTTACGAAGTGGGACGAGTCGCTACATTGGCGCAGACTAGGCATAAGAGTGGGATTTGCACCTATACTTGTATAAACGTTGGATCATCGCACGTATAGATTGGCGACGGTGCTAGAATCGAGAAATATTTCGATAAAAGAATCCCTTTGCCGCGGGAAGATATGCGAAATACGTCCGCGGAGTACAAACGGATTCATATAAAAAAAACCTTTTTGACGTAAATTAAAATTAGTCAGATCTCTTCTATTTTATAATCCCGTGCCGAGGAAAGTATAACGACGACTTTCAGAATATATTAATGTCGAAATAAAGTATCTTATTAAAAAATTCTTCAATCTCTCTTCTCGTCGAGTTTCATTTTTTCCGGCACGATAAATTCCGCGAGCAGTCTTTCTTTGTTACTCTCTCTCTCTCTCTCTTTCTCGCGCTCTCTCTCTCTCTCTCTCTCTCTCTCTCTCTTTTCTTGTTTGAACAACGTAGCTATAATAAATTAAAATATCTTTAAGGGGCGCTCGATTAATTAACTTTGATTGAAATATCTTCTTGTATCAAGTTTTGAATTTTTATCGTTCTGCTTTAGTAGACGCGCGGCAATTCCACGAAGTAATTTAAATTGCGAATACCTCTACACTGTTCCTTTCAACCCTCGCATCGGTCGTGTTTATATAAAATAAGTATCGAAAAGCTATCAATACTCGGGGGCGTGAAGAGGATAGGGGTGGTTCAGGAAAAAGCGGAAATTACAATGCTGTCTCTCTCTCTCACTCTCTCTCTCTCTCATTCAGGGGGTGTTCAAATTAAATTCGCGCTCGCCGCTGTATTCTGAAGCAAGGTATGTATGTATATATATATATATATATATATAAGGAATGGATAAATCAACAGAAGGCGGAAAGCTTTGCACGACGGGGGCGGTGGCCACAGTCCCGTATAGAGTATAGGGAGCGGGAGTGGCGAGCGCTAGTTTTCAAGTGTGTACGCACACACGCTGATCGAAGCTTTTTCGCCGACGACGACGATGGGAGCGGGTCCTTTTTCTAAACAAATCTTTATTTTCGACCGCGCGCACGAGTGATCCCTGTGGGTGGTTATGCCCAAGGGAAATCTAAGAGAATTTGGAACACGGGTGTATACGTGTGTGTGTGTGTGTGTGTGTGTGTGTGTGTGTGTGTCTGTGTATAGGACACGCACACGCCACATGCACGAGACTGTAATAATTGCAGATAAGAGTGAATTTGACTGGCATGTTTTCTAATTTTGTAATCGGTCAAGACGCATTTGCCGATGCCAGGGTGGCGGATTCGGAATTATCTGAATCAAAACATGCCCGCATGATTATTCTTCCTTTAATTGGCACTGGTATTCTGGTTGGCATTTCGATTTGACGAACCGTGAAAAAAGCAGTTATCACGACCCGAACGTTCATGTTTAGAAAGAAGTATTATTCTTGATTCAGTAGATTTATTGGAAACAAAAAATATCTATCCTAAGATTCGTGTTATCAAATACTGCGTAAAAGTACAGTTTTCATAAGAAATCTTTTAATATGAACTTTATAGAATTTTGGAGAGGCAAAATTCATTTTAACCCTGGCTTAGATCTAAATATTAATTTGTAGAATCTGCGTCTTCCTCTAGGCCATTTAATTTTGATAAGAGCTTTGATTATGACGTTTTCAATAATATTTTCAAGACTTTATATGATTTTATCGAAAGAATTTTCATATCGATTTAGATAATCTTGCTATCCTTAATAAACTTTGCTTCGGTTACTTTCGTCTTTCATCTCGGTGTCCAGCGTCACACTCTTTATACCGGATTAAAATTATCAATTATATCTACGATAGCCATTCTATCTTGAATTTTACAATCATTTAAATGCACCTGCTTTTTACCATTTGAAACTAGAATGGGGGTTAATCTTATTCCAATCAATTCAGTTTATTTAACAGGAAAATAAAGTATTGATTTAATACCCCAATTTTTGTACTCTGTTTTTTTTTTTCACGAGCAAGTCATACATTTATTGACATACGTATTTAACATCAGTAATAGAAATTCATTTGAAATCTTCTCTTCCTCTCCATTGGGAGACGATGTAAACGGTACATTTTCTCGTTGGCCATGTTTTATCCATTTTCGACGCTTAGCGCTCTTTTTATATTAATAATTTTTTAAGCATCAATATTTATTTACAAAAGAATCTCATTTAATACAAACATTATACAATTGAAGCTATCTGTGATTGTTTAATGATAATTTATCTACTCTATAACATATATGATTAAAAACTTCTCTTATTTTCAACAAGTGCAAACACCGTCAGGGACAGCGATTACATTTAAATACTATAATGACGATCCGCGAGCGGAGGGGCGGGGAAGCTGCGCACGACTATACTCGAAAAGGACGTTGTCCCCTCGTGAATCGAGAGTTAAAAGATAAAGGAAATCCATCAAAACTTCTTCATCTCTCTATCTCTCTCTCCTTCATTTTCTACCTCACGGCCGGACGACTGAACAAAACAAAATGCCGCACGGCTGCTGCTGCTGCTGCTGCTTTACGAAGCGTGCCCGAGGCCTTTGCACTTTGAGGTCAATGCCGCGATAATCGAGAGCTACGGGCGCGATCTTAGCCTCGTACACTCTGTCGGATTTTCTTCGAACCCGAGGCGACCGCGCCGGCGATAACACGAGGGAAAATTCACCGGCGTCAATGTGCAATATGCCGAGGCGAGCTTTCGCGCTGCTGATCCTTCTCGCCGCCGTAAAAAGGGGCTCGAGGGCCGTTTTTTCCAGCTTTGTTTTTCCTCATTTCGATTCCTTTTGGTTTAACGGTGCAACGCAAGCCGCGCTCGGCGGCGGCGCTATGTAGAATGCGCGCTCGCGACACGATGGGACGGGGGAGCTTTCGAACGGTCGCGGCTTTCGAATCCCGCGGTGCGCACGGACTCGAGCGTCGGCGGCCGGTAGAACGAGGCAGTCTCGCGCGGCATCGGGAAAATCGCTCGCGCGCGCGGGCGAGATGGGGGGAAAAACGATTGCGCGAGATCATCGCGTAACCTTCTCTCGAGTTTTATTTATAATGCACGAAGAGATATTGCGTGCGCGATGTGCTCAATAATGATTGATAATGGCGGGGGAGGAGGGGGGCTGTGCGGCGTTTGGGTCATTGGCGAAGGTTTAATCACGCTGCTAGTTACGCGTGTATATATATGTGTGTGTGTGTGTGTGTGTGTGTGTGTGTGTGTGTGTGTGTGTGTGTGTGTGTGTGTGTGTGTGTGTGTGTGTGTGTGTGTGTGTGTGTGTGTGTGTGTGTGTGTGTGTGTGTGTGTGTGAACGTTTTCAAATTCGAAGCATTTAGTGTATATGGACCCAGAAGCGAGGGAAGGACTATGTGGGATTGATTTCAATAACAAATAAATAGAAATAAGGGGACACGTTAACTTTCAATTAACAAATAACAAAAATGCATTTTCATATATATATATATGTATATATATATATATATATATATATATATATATATATATATATATATATATATATTACCTTAAATTAAAAGTAATAGTGCATGTTGTAGAAGAGATTCATATTATTTTATATGAAACATTTATTTCTTCTTAAGGGACACACCATCTTTAAATTACGCAATAAGAAAAGAAAGAGTAAATTTACAAATTTAATGTGGTGGGGCAGTCCAGGTTGTCCTTTACTATCATAGAATATTGTTCTATTATTTTTATTTTTTTTTTATTTTTATTTTATGATTAATTTAATTTTATTTTTATTTTTATTTTATTATTAATTTTATTTTATTTTTATTTTTAATTTTCTGATATAATGTATTGTAGTAATAAGTTTTATTTCAGATTCTGCGGGAGTCATCATAAACAAGGACAGTCTGACTGTCATTATTTTAGCTGATATTATAAAGATATTATATATGATATTATAAAGATATTTATATGATATTGTAAAGACTGTAAGACGGATAAAAATAGTTATTAATTTAATTCAGAACAGTCGACATAAGTGCAATTTTTAATTTTAATTTATTCTTATTACATTATATGAAAAATTTATAACGTAATTTACTTTTTCTTTTCTTATTTTGTAATTTAAAGGTGGCGCGTCCTTTAACCTCTATGTATTTTCATGCAATCCAATATTAGTTTTGGTATCGCATATTATAATAATTATTTATAAAAATACCGCAATATCTTTCTAACTATCTTATCAATAAACTATGTTCAAAAAATATATATACATATAAATCTAAGCTTTGAATATACTGTAAGATTTGTTAAATTATAAATGATCAGTATATTTAAGATAGTAAATGTCCTTCAGCTTATACAATACGATAATAGCATCTTCCAATTACCTTACTTTGTGTTTAATTCATGCGATCACTATAGAAATTCTTGTTACATATAATTAACTGATTAAAATAATCTAAAGAAAATTTTTTATTTCACGCTAAATATTTGGATCCAATATGGATATGAAGTTTGATGTTTGAAAATGCCTCTATAATCTTTTCTGTTCTTTGCACAATTTCTAAATTTAATAGTGTTCAAAAGATGCTGAATTTAAAACAAAGCACAAAAAAGAACAATGACATGAGTAGAAATATAATCCAGGCAATATATGTGCGCGCGCGTGTGTGTATGTAGCGATATGAACGTAAAAAGATTTCAAGAACGGGACGAATAAACCTCCGGTGAACAAAAAAGAGTCTATATATGTGTGTGTGTGTGTGTGTGTGTGTGTGTGTGTGTGTGTGTGTGTGTATGTATGTATGTATGATGCTCATGGCTCGATTGAATTCCACGTTAATGAACCGCGAACGCACGGACGTTCGTATCCAATATAGCCGGAAGTGACTATAGGAGACGTAGAGAAGAAAGAAAAGGAGGATAGTAGCAGAACGGTTGGAATTGGCCTGGCTGGCTGGTAAAACCGGAAAGGAAGACGCATCGGAGATCGGGGCAGGCGGAGAATTCCGGCTGGGAAAGCAGAGAATCGATTATGGAGATATTCGATTTGTCATCGTCCAGTTATTTGAAAAGTAAAATTAGCGAATGATGATACAATGATTAAATAACGATTTTTTTACATTCCACCAGTATGAAGATGCAGATCGGAGGCAGAAATCTCGTTCCAAAAGTCTAATGCTCGGTAACATTGAGAATCGATAAATTCTTGTTGTGGATTTCATTTCAGGAGGGTAGCGAAAAATTTTATTTTTCATAAAATTTAATACACAAATTTATGGAGAATTGTATATTACAAAATTATTAAAATTACACTACATTATACAAATGTATGTCGGTCGTATTTTAATTTGAGCATAAAATTTTAACGAAATTTTGAAAAATATATCGTACTTTAAATGCGCATTAAAATCAGTAAATAATTTTATGTAATTTCCTCAATGTATATATATATATATATATGCAGTATTATATACAGCTTATTATATGCTGAATTTATTCTATTAATTGCTTACGTAAAACCTGGGAAATATATTACTTCTACGGTCTTATTACGTTCATATTGATTTCAGTACAGAAACTCCAGCCATTGATGATAACTTTAATAATTTTTCGAATTATTTCACGATATTTATAGTATTATGCTTACTTTGCCGATCATACATATCCGAGTCAAAATCTAATTTTGCACGATAATTTAAGTGTAAGAGCTGTGTAAAAGTTGAAAATTAATTTTATACAAACGCTTATTTATTTCTATCATCATTATAATATCAATCCTCGCAACCGTTCGCTTTCAAATATTCGTATGTAGGTTTGATGTTCAAAATAAAAATGAAAATACAACGAAGACTATGCAAAGAGTGAAAATAATTGGTAAAAATAACTGATAATGCAATACCGAGTGTTATACTAAGGAATAGCAAGGGCCAAGAGAAAAATGTTTAGGAGGAGAGGTTTTGATTATATTTACCTTCATTAGTCGTAGTGAAGTTCGATATATATATATATATAACAAATATCCAGATCTATTTTTCTACTATTTCAGAACGACCTAATACAGTGAAACTTCTCAGTAATACCGCCAGGCCCACGAGGGGAAGACTTTTACGGCGAGTCTCGATACTCCCACTTCGTCTCCTTTTCTGTTCGTGTTATTTATTTTCCGCCTTTACTTTTATACGTCTCTCTATCTCCGAATAAGACTGTCTGACTGGCCATTCGATCTGACTGTACCCGCATCTCCCCTCTCGCCGTCGTTCATTTTTCATGCAGCGCGTTAAGTAAAAATTAGCAAAAAAGAACAACAAAGAGCAGAAAACAGAACATATTATGTATTTCAAGCGCACAAGTGCCAGGTATTTGGGCAAATAGACATTCATCTACGGATAATGCCAAGCATAATACTAGTGCGACAGATACTTTAATGAATAGAAGGAAGAGATTGTTGTTATCGACAAAAGCAGAAAATATCGCAAGAGTACAAACATTAATTTAATCTTAAGCTTGAATACGTATTATAACGTTATCAGTCAACATTTCATATTTAAAAATTACCGATTATGCTCAACAATATCTTCAATCACCTTCGCGCAAACGTTCTATGACCTGCTCCAGTATCTTTCGCGTTCGCGAGAAATTCGCTCGCAGATCATAATCAAGCTCGGGTTGCTACTTGTGATGCGGAGACGTTGCTACCCAAGAATAGAGGAAACAGCCTTATTCGGAGGCGCCTAATGGGGGGAGGGGTTTGACTGTTTTAAACCCCATTTATTTTTCTCCGATTCACGAAGCGTCTACTGCGCATTGGCATGGTTTTACTTACAATGCTAGCAGCTCACGGGCCGCCGTTCGAGCCTCCGTTTCTAGACATCCTTTACAATATATATATAGCGAGGTATTCTGTTTTGCAGATTCATACTTTTCGTCCGGTTTTTAGATTAACGCGATAATTGCGCGGCTTGAACAACACCACACTGGAGTTTTACACCTCGGAAAAGGCAGGAAGAAATTGAGAATGAGAGTGTGATAGTGAGAGAGGAGAAAGGGAGAGAGAGAGAGAGAGAGAGAGAGAGAGAGAGATAGCGAGGGGGAGGCGCAGGGTAGAAACGATAAAAGCTCGCCTGATGAAGTATAAATTCGAGAGCTTTTTTTCTCGCGGGCCTCCTCCGGCTTCTCACGTACACCACCGTGGGGAATTGACCGTTAATATCCGTGCGCCGCCTCTGGTTCTCGGGGCGTGGATGATGGGGGTTACGGGGGGGGGCTGCGGGTGTACCAGGCGACAGATGTGCCGAATATTCCGCAGCGTATAGTTTTTAATCAGTCGGAGATAATATATAAAGTTGGAGGCTTTTTTTCGGTATACTTTATTATTCCACACGAGGAGCGGTTTTTTTTAGAGGGCAGAGGTGGACGAGCTTTTAACACTTGCGGTAATTAAAATTAGTTCCCTCGACCGGCGCTCTCTCGTTTTTTTGCACTCGAACTTTTTAGGGGAAACGTTTTTTCATTCTCTGAAATTCTACGGGACTATGTTGCGATGTGTGTGTGTGTGTGTGTGTGTGTGTGTGTGTGTGTGTGTGTGTGTGTGTGTGTTTATTTGTTTGTGTGTGTAATGTCTATATATATAGAAGATTTGGGAGCACGGTCGGAGGAAAAATATTTTGCAAATTAGTTTCAAACGAAAGAGATTATACGTAGTTATGAAGATCACATGGGCTTTTGCATATTAACAAAATGAATAAAGACAGTGTTTGAAATGCAGGCTATCCAATTTCATTTGTACACCAGAATATTCGAAAAGTTAAAAAGTTAATGAAAAAACAGTTAAAGATGCCAATCTTTTATCATCCATCGGGTTGTAGGAGAAGGCGAGTAAGTTTGGCATCTAATTTTTTCTTCCTCGATTTTAAAAATGTGAATATTTTAAATCCACTTTTTCACAGTACATATAAAAAAGAAACAATTGAAAGTATTCATGTTTTGATAAATAACAATAATGTAAATTTAAGGTTAGACATTAAAAATTATCATTCTTTATTAATGTAAAATTATATATTAAAAGAAAAATTTGTTTTACATTGGAAATCAAGTGGTGTAAGGGTTCTATAAATATTATATAAATTAATGTAGGGGTGAGAGTGGGGTATATAGTAGCAAGCCAAGTTTTTATTTTAGTTTAGTCCTCGGAAATGAACAGGATCGGTTCAAAACGTCGGACATTTAAAGTAAATTAAAATTTAAGGTGGTAGGGGCAGGTTGTTCTTTACTAACATATAATATAGATTTTTTTCTTTTTAATTTTTAATTAAATTTATTTTTTGTTATGTTTCAGTAGTAATTAATTATAATTCAGTAGTAATTATAATTCAGTAGTAATTCCATTTCAGATTTTACGAGGGCGATTATAAACAAGGACAATCCGATGGTCATTAGATTAGCATAGTACATTAATTGTATAAAGACTGTAAGATCGATAAAAATATTTATTAAATTGAATTTGATTATTACTTAAATATGTGAATGTTGACTTTTAGATGTGTCACGTTAATGGTGTTGAAAATATGGCATATTAATAGAAGCACACAATTAAAATGCTTAAATAATTTTAGTTATTTTTATATTTGGGACAATAAATATTTATAAGCATAGATTAGGATATGTTTATTTTTTACTCAATAACTATGTTCATTATGCATCACTACTGAACAAATTGTGCATTGTTATGCGCGATCATGCTCTTTTCTTTTAATGTCATATTTTCTAACGTTTTGAAAAGAAATAAGTGTTAGTGAAAAATTAATAGTTAATAAATCAACTCTGTAGTTACTCGGCTTTGAATCTGTGTTTTGATTTATCTAAAAGATTTGACAGAATATTTTTCAATGCGAATGAAAATTAGGGCGTCCAACGTGTCCCACCTTCTCCTACGAATAAAATGGAGTCAAAATTACGTCAGTTATTCTTATAACCCCCTCATTTTATCAAAGAATCCTCTCTTGAATATTTTTTTAAACCGCTTAATTCGTCCGAGATATGTCAGTTCTTAAATTAATATATAGTTGAGAAAAAAGAGGCGTTAGTGCATGTCTATAGCGGCGGCCGATCTTATTTTTAAGACAAACTGTCGGTTAATATTAAAAAAAAAAAACGACCATCTATTAATGGAAATTTTCTCGGAATAGAGGGTACAATTTATCGCATAGAACTTGAAAATTTCGTTACTTCCGAAATGCGTCCAAAAGCAATAACTTACCCAGGTTTTTTCGGTCTTTATCGCTTTTATATATATATATATATATATATATATATATATATATATATATATATATATATATAGAGCTTTGATTTATAAGGCTTTAAACGAATTTCTGGTTTTTTACGGAAATCCTATTTCGTTAAGGAACAATTAACTTTTCAGCCGACGATATTAAACGAATTTAGCGGCCTTATACAGCGCGTTAAACGCATCGAGCGAGATCAATTCGATTTCACGACGCCCGCGCCGACTTCTCTTTCCAAGAGCGTCACGGGCATTAATTGCATTAGATACCGTACTTCACAATATTTTTAATAGTTCGAGCGAACGTTATCCGTGCTCTTTCCTTGGTCCCTTCCTTCTTATCCGCTGGCCCCTTGCACTGCCCCTTTCGTGTCGACCCCCCCCCCTCCACCCCGTCTCCCGCCATCCTCGAAAGCTTCCGCGGTCACGTCCATACTTATTTGCTCGCTTGTATAAGCATTAAGCGCAAATAAAGCCGCGAACTTCGGCCCGAGCACCGGGGAATAACGGGGGGTGTATACGCTCGAAACGTGACTGCCGGATAGCTCTGCGTTCTCTTTTTCGTCCCCTCGTCCCTCCCGCCGCCGAGTGCGTTTTGGTACTGTTGTGTCTTTCTCTATCTCTCTCTCTCTCTCGCTACGAACTATAAAGCGTGTAAAAATAAATTTTCTTGGCTTTTACGAGGTAAGAGCAGGGGTGGGGGGCGGGAGGGACAGATAGAGTGTATTTGCTCAACGCATTGTAGAGCTGTACAATTCCACAGTGTACTGCTACAAAATGCACTACTACTTATAATAACAATAATAATAGGCATTAACATATTTATTCCGTTGTAGTTTAAACATAAATGTGAAATGTTCGTTTGGTCGACGACTCTTTTATGTACAAGGTCAGGAACAACGATTATGGAAAACCCTAAAAATTTTCGTGGATTAGTGCGATATAAGGAAGATAAACGAAGATCATACTTAGGGTAATTTGAAACGAGGAATCGACTGGTAATTTTGAAATTGACTTAGAACCTCGACTTCTAAAATTATTTAAAGGTGAATTTAAATTTTTTAATGGTAGGGCCTTTTTTGCCTAAAAGTGAAATGAGCCGATCTAATGAAGTACAATACTATTACATTTATTTTATCTAAAAATATTGATTCAAGCAAAAAACGAAGAAATTTAATCATTTTTTAATCAAATCTTATAACATTTCTGATAAATTTTAATAAAAAATCTAATGACTGAATTATATTATTAAGAAAATTAAGAACATAATGGACTGAAACTGAAAAAAGACTATATTTTAACCAGTGAAGGGATTTGAGCATTCAAAATGTTTGTAAAAATTTTACAGTTCCCATTTAAAAGAAAAATATTATTTTCTATAATACACGCTTAAAAATAACGGAAGCAATCCAAATTGGAGTAAAATAATGGCTAGATATGTAATTTTCTTTTTATTACATTTAGTATATTTTCCATCAAGTGAAGAATATTTAATTCGCTGTTGAGGTGAGCTTTCCTTGCGAATACGAATGTATACACACGCACACGCCCATGGACACAGAGAGAGAGAGAGAGAGAGAGAGAGAGAGAGAGAGAGAGAGAGAGAGAGAGAGAGGGGCGAGAGAGCGTCAAAACGAATTTCATCGGAACAGAACGCTTTATATTAAAACTCCGCACGTGCGTCTGCACTCTCCAGTATCTTTTTTAGATAATTTTTATCGAATGTTGTAATTATTAAAATTATTTTCCTTTTTCGTGCATTATTCTTGCTTCTTTAGATCCTTATCATGATTTCTAAAAACTCTCAACGATTTCAAAAATGGAAACAAGTTTAATTATTGCAAAAATATACATTTAACGCGACGCAAGGGACTAAAATTTTAGATCAATCAAAATATAATACCCGGCGCGCACATAATCAACAGAGCAAATGCCGATTAATTATTAATAATCTTCGTTCCGCTTTATATACGGGCGCAGCGCATCAAGATATGCTCCAGTTGTTTCAATTTAAAATGGACGCGCGCTCACGCGCTCAGACGGCCGGGCTGGCGTTTCGATAAAGCTCCACTGGCCAATCGGTATTTAACCTAAATTAAAGATTAAATCGCGCTGGGTGGTTTGGAAATATGCAAAATATTTGTAATCCCGAGAATAACAGCGACGACGACAACAACAACAACAACAACAACAACAATAATAATATTTATAATAATATTTATAATAATAATGCTAATGGTAATTATAATAATAAGAAACGGTAAAAGAATCGAAATTGTTTCATTGAAAACGGAAGTGAACGCGGGGGTGGTTTTTTTTTTTTAAAGCCAATCTTTATTCGCACGCGAAATAAAGTCGTATTTTGTTATCGATAATACCAGACAGATGCATAAACTCAGAATTAATCAAACTCGGAAATGAGATACGGATATCACGATTGAGAAATTTAGTACTCGCTGTACTTCGGATGTACAGACGTATGCATATCCATATAAATATAATATTATTATAATATTAGGATAGCGGAAACTCAGCGAATTTCATATATCTGTATATAGAAAATAACGATTAAAATGCCAATCGTTTAATTTCATCTAATCGACGTTGATAATGGCTTGTTCTTTACGAAGCGCTTCGCGGTTTCTTGCTAATTCACTCTTAATTTATATCTGGGAAACGCGGTATAATTTCAATTAAGCGCGCTTCTCGCGACATTTTGTTCTCGCTGCTCTCTGTGTCTAATCAAATTCGCGGCGGTTGGCGATTCTGCACTTTGTCAAATTGCATCGATTGATTATATAATTACCGATTGAGAATAGACCGCAAATTCGTCGATATTTCATACTGTAATCGTACGAAACATGTTCGTGTAATTTTTCGTACAGATTATTATTTTTAATTTATCATAAATATTATCGTTTATAAAGAGAATTGAAATAAGAAGCAAGCTTCATATTAGCAAATATAAAAGTTACGGATACGGGAGGCGAAAAGAGAGTATCATATACTGCTCCCGGTAACAGTCAATTTCTTTCGGCTTAAATTTTTAATGAAAATTTTTTTTTTTTTATTTTATGTTTATCGAAACGTTAAAGAAAATCTCTGTATAGTAGATAAAAACATATCTTAGCAAATCTTAAATAAATTTAAAGTTTATTAATTTTTCTAATAACAAATAATAAACAATCGAATTTCGAATTCTAATATGAATATTATAAGTATTCATATTACAAATTCAATGCATTATTATTAGAAGCATAAAGAACTTTTGTGTGAGAATTGATTCATTCGAAAATTCAATATTATGTAACATTAAATTAATAAATATTTTTATCGGTAAAAATAGTAAAATTGTTATTAATTATTATAATTACTCCTTTAAAATTATTATGTATAACTTTGCATTTATAAAGTACATTTTCTTTTTTTATATTACTTATATAGTTTGCTTTGGACTCAATACATAAATATATTTATCCAGTACATTAATACTATTTCATCAGAGTCCAAAGAATCTTGTATTGCTAAAAGGTAAGTGTACATGTAATAACTGCAAAAGATAAATTTGTATTTTATACTCTTATAATCTATTCTTTCTATTATAAATTATTGAACATTATTTCTGTTTTCTCCTATTAATAGATTTTATTCCAAAGAAAGAAAAAAGCAGATACAATCGATAAAAAAAATTTCCCTAAAACGCTATACTATAAATTTATAATTCTTCAAATGAAATAATATTCTGCCGATGTAATAAAATATTATCATAAACCAGTACTAAGCAAATACCGAGTATGAATAAAAATAAAACTTTCTCTAAAAGTACTTTTATATACAACCTATTTCGAATTTTGTTAAAATTTTTTTATTGTTTATTAGAAAAAATCATAATATTGAATATGGTATTAGTAAATAGAAATAATTCTAAAACCATATCAAACCTCATTATAGTTATTTTTTATGTCGAAATTCATTCAAGAACCGCGGTAAGGACTAGTAACTTGGTGATCCGAGTTCAAATGTCTTGTTTCGACCGATTGACCTAAACACCGCTGTAATAATTTACATCTGCTTTGTTTACAAACACATCGTTGACCTCCGTAGCTGATTAGTTTGGTATTTACAAGCATATATAAAGCCACGTTAAATAACATAGCAAAAAAAAAATTCATTCAAATTCTGCTTACTGAAACATACAGGCTTTTCATGCATTTATATAAGTTTTTAAGATTCTTTTTAATAATATTAAATAAGATTGTCATTTATTTAGTTCTTTATAAATTATACTTTCATAGTTCTATTGAAATTTTCCAAACCAATATTGGCAGCAGATAATATTATATCAATTTATATATAGAAACATACAGGCTTTTCATGCATTCATCTAAGTTTTTAAGATTCTTTTTAATACTATTAAATAAGATTGTCATTTATTTAGTTCTTTATAAATTATACTTTCATAGTTCTATTGAAATTTTCCAAACCAATATTGGCAGCAGATAATATTATATCTATTTATATATTTACTGATTATGCCGAAAGAAACCTTTTAACTAATTTACAACAAATATTTTAGTCAATTTTCAGAACAACTGAAACACTAGAATGCACGAGTTTGGTTAATGTGGTTTCTAAATAAAATCTGCAGGTAATTAAACAAAGGTAATCAATTTAATCGCTAAAATTTGTATTGACAATGCTATATTATAATTGGCATTAATTCGTTTATTAATTAATATTATGATCTATCATATCAAAGAGAAATACCGACATATATCTTATTTTCATTTTTCCGAAACCTTGAACACTATTGAATTTATTCTATGATTAAAATGCGAACATAAATTAAGGTCCTTTCAGGTAAGAAAATTAATTTTACAGCAAAACTTTGGTTTATTACATTGTATGGATGGATTTTCAATCCACTTCGGATAAATTATTCTACATAAACTGCAAATATAATTGAACTACAATATACATTTTCAATTATAGATATTACTCTGGTTTTGTTTCACTGTGTATTTTTTTCAGCATTATACTTTTAGTAATTTTTTCTTTACGATCTAGAATCATTGAATACCACAATATAATATTTATATATTATACATTTTTTACATCTTAAATGGTTTATCATTCTTTTAAATCGTAGTAAATTAAGTATTCTCATCATTATAAATAACCTGAAAAATTTATAATTGATATTATGTCTTATATATAGTGATGATTATTTTTTCATCAATTATATAAAAAGAATTTAAGAATACGTTTAGAGGGGTAATATAATGCAAAAAATGTTTCTTAATAAATGAAGACATATCAATTTATACAAATAGTATACTTATTGATTGGAATGGCCTTGAAATTGCTAAACGGTCATGCTGAAAGCAAATCATTTTAATATGAAAGCTACTTTCGAGTCAATAAGAATATTGTATAATCAAAGATTGCAATTACAGATTACGAAAAAGTCAATTCAAAATTAGATGTGTCAAGAATGTAATAGTTTTAATAATAACTAAAATGATGAATGTGAATTAAATATGTTATAAATTAATCTTAGCATTGATTGCACCAGCTATCGATATGTAGATGTCGAATAGATCCTCTAAGATTTTAATGCGTTCCTATATTGCTATAAGGTGCATATACAGGTCGATATGATAGTTATATATATATATATATATATATATATATATATATATATATATATATATAATAACACTGATATAATTATTCCCATTGTATTTTGAAATTTAGCCGCCAGAAGTCAAATTGCTGTCAATATATTAACCATATACATCACTAGAGGGCTTCTGTAACATAATATTAAAAAAGTTATTATGAAACTATAAATGAAACCTGATAAAGAGAATAATAATTTTTTGTTTGGGAATATTCCTACGGGAATTTCTCACGGTTCATCGGAACCGTACATGGAAGTTTAAAAAATAAGTACTTTAGGTTGGAAGAATGCAGAGATAAACTATTGTATTAAAATCATAATGATAATGGCGAACTTATATAAATTAATATTTTAATGGATCTGAATACGTCTACCTAAATTTTCTTAATTTAATAAAGAATTTTTCAATCGTGAAAAAATTCTTTTGCATAGCTAAACATTCGAGCAAGGTCCTATTATTATTATAATAGTTTTCATCCACCTATGTGTCCAAATAAATAAACGTTACATTTTGTAATATGCATTTAACTTATAAATAGGTAGGTAAATAAATAATTATTATAATAGTAAGGTTAGAGTAAGTTTTAATATTTCTATGATAAGGCCTACGATGGCTCGATCGCTAGAGCGAAGGACTAGTAACTTGGTGATCCGAGTTCAAATCCCGGACTCGGCCGATTGACACAGGCACCGCTGTAATAATTTACATGCACTTTGTTCACAAACACATCGTAGACCTCCGTTACTGATTAGCACCGGTATTTGAAAGCATAAATAGAGCGACGTTAAATAACATAAAAAAAAAAAATATTTCTATGTATTAAAAATAGAAGAAACGTAATATATCGATTTTATTTAGTGTTTCTAACATATTACGAAATATCGAAAGTTCATTCATATTATTTATGCTTTTAATTAGTTCTTAAATTTTTTTTGAGAATAATATTTTAGAATAAAATATACTGCAGAAAACTTTTGAATCGGAATAATACTTGAAGAAAGCTCATTTTAATAATAAATTATACAATTATATATATATATATATATATATATATATATATATATATATATATATAAACAATAATTGTTTTTAAAAGAAAATTTCGTATAATTCTTTATCTACTTTTTTAGCACATAATAACCAAATATTATGGAAGACAAATAGATAAGTTATATTCAAACACAGTCCATTACTTAATTAAACAGCATGTGCCATTTAATGAAATATTAAATCATTTTCGTTATGATAACATCACTGAAGTATGTTTTATTCAATTGTTATAAAATTTTTCAAATAATAAAAGTTTCTGAATACTTCAATCATAGCAACAATTTTATTTATAAATAATGAAGACATAGTGTTGGTTTTCATCATTATCGATAAATTTATATTTAAAAGAAACTTTATAGATATTAGCAAAATTGTTGATTTTGGTAAAATATTTTTTTGCACATTTTAAGATTAGTCACATGTAATCCTGAGAATTAGTGTGAGAATTTAGTGTGGCATGGTTATTCATGGAAGTAATAACGTATAAATGAAAACGAATTTTTGAATATAAATGATACAACAAATTCAAATTAAATTCGTGCAAGAATGTAAGAACTATATTATTTTTCATAATAACAAATTACTTTAGCAGATAAATATGATACGTTAAATCTGCATCCATAGCGTTAAAAAAAATTAAAAAAAAAAGCAACAGAAATATAAATATAAGTATAACTGCTTAAGCAGTATGCTAA
Source organism: Sycobia sp. Sy_11 (assembly GCA_018907035.1). Taxonomy (NCBI): domain Eukaryota; kingdom Metazoa; phylum Arthropoda; class Insecta; order Hymenoptera; family Epichrysomallidae; genus Sycobia; species Sycobia sp. Sy_11. Next base: position 1,257,022 of record JACCIC010000145.1, on the reverse strand, counting down.
ATATCTAATGGGTGCAGGAAATATAATTATTAAAACAAAATCTTTGATTAACAAATTTAACCTATAATAGCCAAGCACTTACGAAGTAATATAGTAGATCAAGTAAGTAGTGGAGCTATATAATATACAATCCCCAAGTATTTCAATTTTAGTATATGGTATTAACTGATAAATAATATAATAAATAAATAAATATATATACATATATATAAATAATAAAACACGCGAAACATGTATAAGAAAACACGTTCAAGGTGCAGCGAGATATAGAGCTCGGGGTGAGGGGTGAGGGTGCTCTTTTTCTGCAAGAGAGAGAGGGAGTCAGAGTTAGAGAGAGAGAGAGAGAGAGAGAGAGAGAGAGAGAGAGAGAGAGATAAGGAGAGAGGGAGAGTAAAACTAAACGAAGTCGAGGAGAGGATGAGCTCTTGAACGGAAGTGACGTCCAGAGCTTCTTTCCCCCACTCCCATTTCCATTCTTTCTGCGCGGGCCCTTCAGCGAAAGTAAACCCCGAATGAGAGGTCGAGGTAGAGGAAAAAAAGCTTTCTTCCGGCCCGAGAGATCTCGAGAGTACGGCAAGCTTTATTGTCTATATATATATATATATATGGAAAACTTCTCGTATATATAAACGCGGTCAATTTGGTGCGTATATACTTATGCATAGACACGCAGATGATTTTTCAACAATATAACAGGGAAATATAATGACGATGACCATGAACAAGCAACTCACTTTCGAAATAAATAGAGGGGTCGTCCTTTACGCGCATACGCAAATTTTTTCCCGCCCCACAATACATCCTATTGACATAAATACATACGATCCCTATAGCCTTCCGTCATTTCTGCTTAGAGACAAGAACATCGAAAATCAGACGTGGAAGGCCACTGCAAATCTTGTAAGATTGATAGAAATGAGAATTTAAGTATGTATCGATAATTAACTTGTATTTTTTGTACCTTAGCTTGTACATGTGTGATATTTAAAAACAATTCAGATATTTTATATTAATTAATTTATAGTGCAAAAAAAATAAAGAATATCAAAGGATTAATTTTAAGCCGTAAAATCGTAAAAGCAAACGGCTCCTTTACGACCTCATGGATATATACATACATACACACACGCGCGCGCGCGTGTATATATATGTATGTGTATATATATATATAGGCACAATCATTTAACGACGCTTCAGATAAGGATCTGCAAAGCGGACGGATCGACGATTATAACACCCGAGCGATTGTGCAACGGACGCGCTCCGGACGTTCGCGAAAACGTAAGGTATGGATGGATGTACGTAATAAGCTAGATGGTCAATTGAATGTATAATATTAATTGTTGTGCGAGCTTTGAAAAAACAAAATTCGATAATACGAAATGTAAAATGCCGCTTTCGTTCAAATCCGAGGGCTATGGAATTTACATACTGGTGAACGTTTTTCTGTCCTGTTGAAAATGAAGCTATACTTTCGTGAATTATACGGCAATTGAGTAGTCGCCGAAGATCCGTGCGAAGCTTTCATGCAAATGTTTGATTTCTACGCCTACGTAATTTCGATGACACGAGTATAAGCAATAAGCGTTAGTCCGATATAATGGGGATTGTACGTATACATTTTGCAGGAAAACATCAGCGCTTCAAATTATTAGTTATATCCGGATATCTTTACCCCTGATCTGGATAAATGATGGTGCATATAAGTATAGATTTGTTCTAATATACGCGTACACACCCACACACACACACACACACACACACATAACACGGGCACGCAGACAGACGATTTCACATTATTCATATATCACATGACATTCTAAATTTGGCCGATTAAAACTAATCAATTGGGATTGTTTAAAAAAAAATTAGTACAGATGTATATAAGAATCTTTTATTTAAATAATTTTATAATGCTTTATTAATGATAGTGCATTAAGACACATATTATTTATATATTAAACAGACTTAAATGTTTTAAATGCGTGTAATAAATAAAAAAAACAAATGCATTAATTCGTTAGGATAGTACTCACTATGAGTATATATAGATGTGGGTGCGTCCGTCCGTCCGTCCGTCCGTGTGTGTGTGTGTGTATGTGTGCGCGCACGCGCGCGCGTGCATGTGTATATGCGTTGGATAGACATACCTAAAAATCGTTGAAAAAATTAATCAGATGCAATTTTTAAAGAATTTAAATTTTTAAAAAAACACTCCAGATTATTAAGTTAAGATCATTATGTGATAAGCTCTTCCGCAGTTTTTTTTTTCCTCGGCAAATGAATATATTGCTTTCGAAAATTCTACGCCACGCCGAGACGCTCAAAGCGTGTTTCACTCATTCTCTCTTTCCCTCTCTTTCCTTTTATTCGTAAAGTTGTTCTATTACATAAAATTCTTTTTGATATTTACCCACTTTTTACTCGGGTCGCGATTCGATTTTCGTTTAAAATCGCAGAATTTCGTCTTAATGTTTGAGAAGTTTGGCTAGTCTTGATTTAAAAAAAAAAACGGTGTTAAAAGATTCACGAAACTAATTCAATGAAAAAGACTGCAATAATAAAAACCTCTCCATTTTTTTCCTATTTTTACATTATAATTATCATCATCATCATCATTATTATAATTATTATTAATACCGGAATACCGCTAATAGCCACAGGCGACTGAATTAATTAATATATATGTATGTCGAAGGTACAAAAATTTCCAAAGCTCAGTGCAGTACGCTATAGAATTCATTAATCACTGAGAGCCAATAATGCTACGTCCCGCTTTAATTAGCAGCCTATACAGAGACGAATTTATTAACACGTGTACGGGCACGCGCCCGTACGTTTGCGCATCTGTGTATTATCCGGGTTTGCCGTTTCAAAACCGTCATATATATATAAATCCAAGCGGACTCGATTAAAAACATTTCAAAGGGGATTTTCAATCAGCCCGTGAAAAATAATATAAGTAGCGTATACACGGATGGCAAGCTGTGAATTTGCGAATGTATAGAATTTACAGGCACGCTCGCATACAAGCGCGCGCGCAGGCTCATTCGCATAAATACCGCCAAAGATAGTCGACTGAACTTCAATGAAATGTGACCGAAGTTTTTCGTATAATATAATGCATCTATATATATGAAAAGTCATTTGCAAATGATTTCTGAACAATTTTACGTTTATAGCATTATTGTACTATAGTTAAAATCTGTGCGAAAACTCCACGATGCTATTTAGCATCGAAACCGTTTGAACTCTTCCTCGTATTGCGTCTTACCGTAAGTGCAGTTGTCCATCTGGTCATCGAAAGACGAAGTAACCAAAGATCGAGAAACTGTCAGTATAAGTAACTGCGACAGTTATGAAGAAATTTTAATTTGCTACAGCGGATTTGGCCTTCGACGACGATCGAACTGAAACTCCGCGAATTAATAAAAAATGAAAAATCTTAACAATGCGGATAAATACATGATTCATTATCGGATACCGATTGCAATTCATGACTGTTAATCTATGCAATGACGAAAGCAGAGCTTGGGTCTATATAATTTCGAGATGTGCGCGGGTGTTTTGATTGAGTGCTTTCTGTCTTGCTCTCTCTCTCTCTCTCTCTCTCTCTCTCTCTCTCTCTCTCTTCAACCAATCTATCCCGTCGGTCGTTGTTCCGGAGGGGGAGGGGCGCACCGACGGAAATAGAAATTATGCCTGGCAAATATGATGCTCCGGGGGCGGAGGAGAGGGGGATCCTCGCGCCTGCCACGTGCTCGCTATAGCCATTTAAATGTCGGCCAAGTTTCTTTCTGTCTGTTTCTCTCTCTCCCTTCCGGCCTATAAATAGATCTTAGTCTCATATATAGGTAGACGTGTATTATATATATTAGTCTCGATTAACAAACGATCGGCCTAACTGACGTTTTCGCACGGTTGGGGTAACAAATGCGAGGGAGGCCAACATTTGAGAGATCGCCCGGGCCAAACAACGCGGTATGTTTATCTGGAGCACGGGGTGGCATTCGACGAGCGAGCGAGCGAGCGAGTGACTGTCCGAGGAAAAGAGATAGATAGATAGATTTGTCGAAGAAGATGTAAAAGAAAAGTATAATATAAAATATTCAATGTACGACTGTTAGAGAACATTTTTATAGGATATTTTCTCAAAATATCAAAGTAATTTAAATACTATAAACACTGTAATGCATTATAATAAGTCAGTCTTATCTATATATAACGAAAAGTTCTAAAAAGTATCAACACCTATTTTTATGAAAATAAATCGAAAAAGCATGAGGTAATTTATAATAAACATAACAAATGACAGTCTTACATCCGTCGGTCAATCATTCATTAACTCAGTTATTCCTTAAATCCACGTTTATATAGAACGTAATGTTAGGTGTGTATGGAACAAGGTAGAAGAATTTATCATGTAGCTTGATTATCCAATCAAGTCAGATCGATGACTTTTTAGTATCGATTTAAATCTATAAGCAGAAGGTAAGTGACGAATATGACCTGGAAGGCTTTTCTAAAAGTGGGTTTCTTGGATTTTAGGAAGCGCCTTGACATTTCAGTTTTCATGTTGAAACTTAATTTTAATTTTAATTTTCATCGAGAGAGGGAGAGAGAGAGAGGGAGAGAGAGGGGGAGGAGGAGAGTCAGAGAAGCAATGATAAGCAGAAAAATATATTAAAGATTACTGTAAAAAAAAGGATGAAAATGCAAATAGGACTCTATACCTAACAGGCAGATGCAAGGGATCCATTTCATTTACCTTTTGCTTATATTTACATGGTATTATTAGTAATTTTATCATTAATAAATTTTATAGGTATTATGCACAAATAACAGCAATTCATTGTTGATACATTTAATGCTAGTAAGTAATGATGATTAGTTACATTAACATTGACGTCTTGTATGATGTCATTTCATCTTATATTATAAAAAGTTATTTGTAGATATATCTATTTAAAATAATTATGAAAAAATTGGGTAAAGTAATTAGATGAATTATATCATTCTAAGACACATGTGTATCAGAATTTCATATCAATCAGATTGAGTCGATAATTTTTTCGTAGTGTTAAATGACACGCGATAAATTATAAAATATCAACTGAAAGGTATTTTAATAATGAGACACCACGTGTACAATTATTCTATAAAATTTTTTTAAAACACTTTTTAATAAAATATAATATTATGAAATTAAAAAACGTGAAAAGCCAGGCTCATTGTTCAGATAAAGTTAAAAATAACTAACATTGTTCAATGTATTATTAGAAATATAATTGCTACAAATATTACACACACACACACACACACATCTATATATATATATATATATATATATATATATATATATATATATGACATTGTTCTATAACAATTTTATATAATATTTTTGTATTAGGTTTCCTGTTACAAAAACGTCGCTACTTAAAACGATTTTTTATTGTGTACTTCATGATTTAACACATTTCATTTCAAAATATTAAGAAATTAACGATATTCGAGAAAATATTTTATAAATCAATGAATTATAAGGATGCTTGGATTTGATAAATGATTACCTAATTTTTTTGCATAAAGAGCTTTAATAAGAATTGAATAATATAAGTAACGTTAGTGATAAGAGCTAATGACAAAGTGAAAAACGTACATGTAATTAATCAGACAAATTTAAATCTGCATAAATCTATTCCTCTTACTTTTAATTATTTAAATAAAAAAAAATCGAATTTTATATATAAAAATTTGTCTACAATTCTCATATACCCGCGGTGCCTTATCGGCGACGAAAAACGGTCATCTTTAGAGATATGACGCACTTAATTTCATAATATTAATTTATAATTGTTCTTTGCTCGTACATAAATATTCCATATCAAACTATATAAGCTTCTTTCCTGATATTGTACTGTATGAATTTTTATCGAAGCTTGAAATCGAAATAACAGAATTTTTTCAAATTTCGAACGTATCCGTCGTGCTCCACATCCTCCCCACGCGAAAGTATCGTAGGACGCGATATCTTTAAGAGTGACTGACAACGACCCGTTATATATTACATACCGATTATACGCGATACACGATATACATTTTGCGATATGTGTGTATATATATATATACATATATATATATACATACATACATGCATACATTCATACATACATAGAACAGTCGATTATGGCACACACGGTGCATCACGTAATGCTTCCTCTTGCGCGTTTTGCGTTTTTTGTCAGCTCCGCAGCAGCGGTAGCGGCGGCGGCGGGGGAAAAAAGGCGACAACAAGCCCGACGGCTCGGCTTCGCGTAACGCGGTTAAAAGTCGTTGATGCAAATTGCCGGCCTCTTCCGTCCGCGGTCGCGGCCCACGCCAATCGACGCGATCGCTCGAGGTGCCGCACGGTGTAATTCAGCGTTTCTTCTTTCTTCTTTCTTTCTTTCTTTCTTTCTTTCATCTTTTTTTTTTTTTTTATTATTATCGTCGTTGTTAAACGCCTAGATTTTTGTTCCTCTTTTGGCAATCGAGCGCCGTATAAAATATACTCGCGTGCGCGCCTGAATGTAAATGTTAAGAATAACCGGTCGCGAGATCGGATATATTTTTTTTTTTTAACAGTACTACTATAACAGCCTTCAATCGGTATTTTACTCGGTCGGTTACAATATATATATATATATATATATATATATATATATATATATATATATATATATATATATATATATATATGTATGTGTGTATGCGCGCGCGTGCGTGTGTGTAAGCGAAATTGTACGAAATGCCGGAAAATGCAAATTATTCGAAGTTTTTTCTTGGTAACGGTATATTTGTATTAATACGTACTCGCTCCCAGTATAATGAGCTCTTGGTAATCCTGTATAGCTTTGGGATACTCCGTTTGGATTAAATAATCGCTGCGGAACTCTTGAAAATGCATCGTCGAGTCCCTTGAATATTTCATTAGATACAGCTATAGTAGTTACATCCTCCCGGATATCTCTTTTTCCCAAATTATAGAATTCTATTCGAACGCGCAATTTTTCCATATACCGATCGTCGGAATGATGCAATTAAACGCGTGGCGCACTCTTTTTTCCATTCCACCTGATTGGATCTCACATGCGTCGTATGTATCTCTCTCTCTCTCTCTCTCTCTCTCTCTCTCTCTCTCTCTCTCTCTCTCTCTCTCTCTCTATCTCTCTATCTCTCTCCCTCTCGGTATGATTTTATTCATACGTAAAAAATTTGTGAGCGGCACGAATGCTTAGGAACAAATACCCGGAAACTATTCGTGACTCTGCAAAATGAGTTGTAAAATACACTTCTCTCCCCTCTCTCTCTCTCTTTGGACATGCACAAAAGGTGTCGATCGATCGGCTTAATTACTCATTCTCGTTGCCTCATTACGAACGGCAATTCGGAGATATTTTTTGCCTGTATATTTTAATTAAAAGCGGCGATTTCATTCTATTTATCTTCACGCAGATCCGACGAGTCTGACGATTGTATGGGCTGGAAAAGTAGAAGCTATATATATGCTATTCACACTTTAGCAAATTCTCGGGAAAATCTCGACCGGTATGTAATATAATTTGGGCGTAAATAATTCTTCCTTCTGTCAGTACAATTATTATTAACCTGTACGAAAAATGTAGTCAAAGTAATTTGTTGTTAGTTCATTCGAAATAATATAGTTAAATAACGGAATTGATATTTCAAATGCAAATAAATAATATGGAATTATATTTTGTACGGAATAGTTAGAATAACTAAAAAATAAGAATTGAGAAATCCGACCAGTAGGTGAAATGACAACAGTTAATAGCAATCACGATGGAGAAAACATTGTTCTCAATTTAGTCAATTATTAAAGAGTTGGCAGTCAACACTGACAGAAATAAAGTAAAAAAAACTTATTGAAATCGTTAAAATTGAAAAGAAATTAAGCGTCTTTAGGTTATAGGACTGTAAAAAATGCATTATGAAAAGTTTCTTTAAATTATCGAAACTGTAATCACTTGTGCTGAATTACACTATTTTTTTTATTACAACAGAACTTTATACGATATCATAAATTGTGTATTATTTATTAAGTTCGCGTCGATCATGTTCATTTTTTCCTCATAATTTTTATAATGGCATTAACTTCTAAATGCTAAGTTTAAAAAAAAAACACGAAAAGAATAGTTTTTTTGGCATATGTTTGATAGACACTTGAAGGATTCAATTTAAAAATTCTCAAGTTTAGACTTTTCTTATCCAAAAGTTTTCCCCGCTAACTATACTAAAGTTTTTACCACTTGTTTAAGATTCAAATAAAATCATTGTCGAAAGTATTATGACGGATTACCGGCAGATCGACGCGAATCGCTACTGTTCCTAACAGAATTACGCGTGTTCCGTTGTTGCCTTTGCCTATGCAATGTAGCAGGGGTGGAGTAAAGGATGGTCGCGGCAATCCCGATATATATAGACGAGCTATGGCTTTGTTAATAAAAAACAGAGCTATCATTTGAACTCTTTTATTACTGAATAATAAAGAGTTTCTCGTAATACTGCAACGAATTCGTATGATTCTTCTGAATTTATCGAACGATTTACTCGGTCTGAAAAGTCTATATATATATTGTAACCGACCGAGTAAATCTGAATTTATCGTGTCGCTAGCTGAGTCCGCAGTATAGCGTAGGTCGCGTACTGGTCGGGAGTTATGTAATTGATCTACAGCGGCGGTAGAATTTGTATATTAATGTCAAAACCCTTCGCGCGTCGCTTTGCGCTCGAATAGGAAATAGTAATTCGAAAGATGTAACGGGAGCTGGGAAAATAAATAGCCTTTAAGCTCGGAAGCTAGAGTAAGTTTTTAATAGTTTGCAGAAATCGGTGTATTACAAAAGCAGCCAAGGCTTTTGGTGTATTCATCCTAGAGTGTAATTAATCCATATTCTCTTAAATTCAGTGAATATTTCTTCAACATGTAAGAGAATGATTGACTTGGTAGAACCCAAGTAAATATTTAGATGATATCAAAAATGATTTTTTTAGTGAATGATAGGCTAAGAATCGATCATTATATTATGACCCATCGAATGTTCAACAAATTCTAGTAGAGAAACAGTTCATCCATCCACTTATTGATCGCGAGGAAATTTATAATTGGATAAGATATATATAACAGACGTTTATTTACCGATAAATGTGCGCTCGTCCAACCTAACGTCGAAAGTTTCTTCGACCAGAGGTTCTCTCTCTTTCTCTCTATTTCTCCCCCTCTCTTTGTCTCACTCTCTGTGCTGTATGCAGGTGCGTAAATGCATGCATGAGCGCACGCGCGAGTCTGCGTGCTGAATTTCCAGCGTTCTATGTATACAAGAGAAGAAAAGTTGAGGAGAGAGTGAGAGCGAAAGAGAGAGAAAAAAGAGAGAGAGAATAGACAAAGATGCGTGCAAGGTCGGCGTTTTTATCTCGGAGACGAGAGTTTTCCTGGTTCCGAAGTAGTTATGACGACTGCCAAGAGGAAAAGAATAAGTACCGCGTCGCATCGTACGAATTTTCCTTCGGAGAACTTTTATTCCGCATCTGTCATTCTACATCTCATCGACTCTTTTATATTATAGATTTTTGCCCCCCCCCCTCTCCCCCGCAACTTTAGCATTCGTCAAGCTGCTAAATTGCTTTAGCTGCCATATATAAATATTCTTTGCACTTTACCTATATATGTATCTTGTTCAGTAGTAAATAAATTTTTTGAATTAAATTAGTCTTCCAATTTTGAGAACAACCTACGAGTTTATTTTATTTATTTATTTATTCAATGGAAACCCATCTATTTTTAACATCCTATTCAGAAAAATACGATAATTCTAAGAAAAAATTTAAATGAGAGTCGATTTTATATCTAGGAAGGCAAAGATTATACAGAGGTTGTAAAGCTTTTTCGGTTTTTCTAAACTTTTATATGTTTAAAATTATTTGCTGTTTGAAAACTAGTGACCAAAATTGGGCTTATCAATAGAAAACTAAACAAAACAAAAAGTAATATATATCATTGTATGTGTTTTTCAAGAACGATTTGGCATAACCGCTTTACTCGTTGTTTAGATTCGGACTTATCACGGGAAAATATCGGTAGAGCTTATTTATAGAAGTCTATTTATAGAATCTATCATGATCAGTTGTCTGATAAGTATGCTTAGTAATCCTGCGACTAAATCAGTCAGATTATTGCAAATTTCATACGTTTTCACTGAGCGATAATAACGCAAAATGTCCTTGGATCAAAATACAAAAATAAGAAAAAGGGCGTAGAATCTATTGCTAAGAGAAGTCATATCGTCAATATAAAATAATGTTGGTAAAACACACACGTACTAATCGATGGACGAGCAGAGAAAATTAAATTAAATTGCAGAATTAAATTAATTTAATGCAGTTTTCATAAAATGATGCCGAATGATGCAAATTAATAGGTATACTTTACTTAATGCGTTTATTCAAATCTATCAAGTGCAGTGCAGTAATTTCGATGCGATTCGCAACATTGATTGTCGCTTATTGTGGTTTTGGAATGGAAGTTTCGGTAATTTATTCTATAATCGTCGAAACGGTCGAACGGTTGATAGAAGTGAGCCCTCGAAAATGTGCGAAAAAATCAATGTTTTGTTATTTATGCGTTCGTTGCAAAATGCTTTGTACATTTTTTTGCAAGTTTACGGGATTCAACGGTCTTTTTCGAAATTTAACCTTTTTTAATTTTTTTTTACCGTTACCGTAAAACGTCGAATCCTAGCTCGACTGAAAAAGTTTCAACGAACATCGATTCAACCCACACCCCTCTAATATCAAGGGTTTCTCGATTCAATTCGAAGGCTCTTACAGGCAGAGTCGGAAAAACATTTATAAATATCAAAAAAAAAAATTTCTTTTTTTTAATATTACGACACATTTGAGAGAATGAGGAGTGAAGATTTTAAGAAGCTCTATTAAATTTCGCGAAAGCTGTGAAATTTGCGATGATAATTAAACCAGTTTGATAATAATCAAAAGAAATTTTTCTGAAAAAAATGTTTAACGTATATCTTATGTTATAAACACAAAATAATTTAATGTATTTTTGACTCCTTATCACCTTGGGGTCCTTTTACCTTACTTATTATGTTTAAATATTTAGCAATTTTTTAGCAATTTGAAAATAAATCAAGTTTAAGAATTTTTAAAATCTTTTTAGGGCTATATTCGCTCTAATTACCCCACTCGAACCCTGTCACTTTTTTTACTCTCTCCTCCCCCCTTCTTTGCGCCGCCTAATAGTTTCTGAAACTGTTATTAATTAAAATACCAAGGGGGGAGGCGGGTGGAGGATTGCAGCGAATTCATCTCCGAAAGTTTAAGAGAGAAAATTGAAATACGCGCGAGAGCCCGCCTTTTGTAAAGACTGCGCGCGACTCCCTCGAAGTATCACGACGAACTTTTCGAAGAGCTTATCGTCCTTATAGTTAACCGGGACGCTGCTCCGCCTCGGCCTCTCTGAGTTCCTTGAGAATATATATATATATATATATATATATATATATATATATATATATGACTCGATGGCCGCGAAAAATGCACAAACAAAGGCTGTGGGATAAATTATGAAGGAAGCGCGATAAGGTTCTGATATATATATATATATATATATATATATATATATATATATATATATATATGTGTCTATATGTATATATAACTAAAATGCTTCGTCACGGATACGTAATGTTATTTTTATTTTCTTCAAATTCAGCAAGATACTTTTAATTAAAATCTTCTCTTCAATAAGTTTTATCTGTCGCCTCTTATGATTAAAAGTTGGTGAGAATTTTTAAATTGGTTGTAATATTATTGTACTTTTACATTTTTGTGTTGGGCACTGATGAGTTCATCTGTCCGAGTGCTCCCATCAACTGGGATTATCGCTGGAACCGGCTTAACGCTGTGTTGTATTTAAGCCTATAATAATCCTACTTCGCACACGATATGACGCAGATATGTAGTCCATTAACCATTTGCTCAGATATTATTTCTGAAATGCGTCATTCTACTTGCCTATTCAGGTTCTCCACATTTGAGCCTTCTATTATGATCCCAAATTCAAAATGTATTTGAGTGCTAATTTGGATCCCGTTTTGCGATCATGCAGCATCAGATGGATAATATTATCCAGCTCCGATGAACCAATTTCTCGTTCAGGGCGTTCCCTTTCAAGACAAAACAGGACACACCGAATAAGCGGTTGGAATGCATCGTTTTGAGAAACGTAAGATTAGCCATAGTGCAGATCCGATACTTTTCTCATCTTATGGCGATATCATCAGAAATGAGCGCGATCCCAATTGATCTTCTCATACAGTCTTCGACTCGTGGCCTTATCTGTTGCATCCCTTTGATAGAACTTCTTTCATTCGTTCATTTCAGATGCCTAGAGAAAGAGAAAGAGAGAGAGAGAGAGAGAGAGAGAGAGAGAGAGAGAGAGAGAGAGAAGGATGGAATTTTTAGTCGAGAAAGTTAAATTGAGGAAAATTTTTTTATAGTCATTGAATTTGGAGTGACATTCGTTTAATTCTTTATTAGATAGTGCAGGAATTTATCCTGTTAGTTTGCTCTCAATCGTTGTATTAATTAAAATCGACGTATATTAATTGAATTTCAGACACATACTAATCCGTTTAAAATTTGCATTAACGCAAGAAATTAGTTTAGCGAGAGAAAATAATATCGGGATGTAGATTATTTTAATGCTCGGATACAGAGTAGCTGCAATATCCAATAAAAAGGAGACAAAAAATGCATATTTTCAAACCTGACTTAGACAGAAATTAGTCAAAGCTATAATTCATTTTACGATATATATATATAGAGGTTCGAAGTGAGACATTAATCGATTCGGAATCAAATATGCGTAGCTTTATAAATTGGAATGTAGAAAGATGAATTTTTTTTTTTATTCCATTAGTCATTGCTCTTTCTGTCGCTCGAAGCTGACTCGAATTACACATTTTCACCCGGTAAAGTTTATAATATAATCAACGATTAAATATAGATAACTGAATATAAAACATTAATAATAAAATATCAATAAATGATCGAGATTACATTCGGATCTAAAGCTGGAGTTCCGTGAAACTGTATATTTATTATTCCTTAAAATACACGGAATTTCTATTGTTTCGTGAAACTCGTGTAGCAGCGTCCGAACAAAAATAGTTAATCTTCTGTCGGTATATAGATTTTTATCCTTGAAAGATCGGGCATTTTGAAAGCCGTGTACCGCTTAAAAGAACGAAAATATATACATCCGAAGGCCGAATAATGGAAATTGTACTAAAAATATTTTAATGATTTTTTTTTGTTGCTTGGCTGCTTATCCGCTGTAAGATTTTGTTCTTTAATCTCAAAATCCATTAATATTTTCAGATAATCCTTCCAAAATAAATTCAACGATTGTTTGTGTAGTTTCATTTTGTTTTTCGTTTTAATCGTTTTTCGTTTGAAATGTGTTTTTACATTGTCTTATTTAAGGAATTATCATCACTTATTTTTGAAAGTATGAACAATTACAATTTGAAAACTTGTCTAGTGTATATATACTATTTGTTTTCAATAATTAGAGCTTAAATTTAATCATTATTGTCTCATTATGTATCATTATTTTTACGGCTTTGTTAAAAATTTGCCAATTTTTGATGTTAACATTGTTTCAATTATTACTAGCCTAGTCATTTAAGACCGAATTACAGGTATAAAATGAATGATATTTTTTCCAATATTTTTTTTTAATGCATCATACAAGAAAGACATGAAATCAATATCTCGATTTACTTTCAACATTTTAGCATATTTCCAAAGCCATATCTCAGAAATTGATAATACCGGTCTCCTTGCATCTAAGTTACTATCTCACTATCACACGCTTTCTCTCTCTCTCTCTCTCTCTCTCTCTCTCTCTCTTCCTCTCTCGATAGTCCTTATCTCACCGAGCCGATTTATAATGCATCAGGCGCGTGCGTCAAATCGTCGAAAACTCTGCCATTAATCGTTGAATTCCCTCGCTGGATCAATTTTGACGCTCGCCCTCCCCCCCCCCACGTCCCCTGTCCGTTCGCCGCGGCTTACATACGAAAAATCTTCACGCGCACGCGAACGCCTCGGTGCGCCGATTCGAGGAAGTTATCGTGTATGCGCTTTATGGCATAATATGATCGATACTGCAACGAATAACGTATGACTGGCGGAAATGGATGTAGAGGCGATTTGCTTGCCGATCGATGCTGTCAAGGAATAGACGGAACGGGCACGGAGAGTGAGATCTTATCGCGAGTTGTTCGCGCCGCGGCGAGCGGGGAGGGACGGGGGAAGGGTGGCGGCGCGGGTTGAATCGGACGGCTTTTCTCGGCTGCATATCTGGCTCGCGGCGGTCGGGCAAAGGTCTCATTCATGGTAATTGACCTCACCTCGGGTGTGTAAATTGAATGAGAATCCGTGATCCGAGCGATTGCTCGGGGGGTAGATGTAAATGCCTTTTCAGTCATTCAGACGAAGACGATTCGTTTCTTTGGGAATGCTCTTTTATTTTTCTTTTGTTTTTTTTTTCGAAGGGATAATTATTCTGTTTCGAATTTGTAGGAATATTATTTCGGCGAATTGGCATTTCTGTTTCATCAGATGTTTTCGTTTTGGGCGATTTTACGAAGACGATTCCAACTATAACGCCAAGTTCTCTTCTAATATAATTTAAGGTGACTAATAGTAAATTACGAGTTAGTATTCAGCATCTATTGTAATTAAAAAAATCTTGTTTCCTTATTGTTGGCTTACTTAAGTCTCGCCTAAGCAAGGTAGGAAAAACCACTTGAGAAATAATCAAGCATAAACTCTTGTAAGATTGTAAACAAAGTCCGGTCGATTTCGTCGTGGTAATGTGCATCGTGGATATTTTTTTATTTCTCGGCGTGTCGGCTCTTTTTCATACTTCTGCGTAGTGAAATGTATTTATTATTCTAGAATTAAAATACTTGTTCAAACTGTCGATTAAAACAAACTGGCGATATTGGTAATTATAACAAATACAGAAAGAACTGCAAACTAAAATAACATCGTTTTTCTCATTAAAATAACGAAAAGTGTGTTCCTTGTAATGCAGATTGTGGCTACTAAACAATAATTACTCTTTATATAATATGATATGATGCGTGTGTCATGAAGAAAAAATATTTTAAAAAAAGACTAGATTCGCTAGATTTACGTAACGAATAGAGAAGAAATAAGATTGAGTAAGAAGGCAGGGTAAAGGAAGTTGCCCCTATCGATTTCGTGGTCCGGTTTGGTATTAATAATTATCTTCCACCTACTTATCAAATGGATAATTACAATCTCTCAATATTAGTTATATTGGATGTTTAAAGACACCTTTCTTCAATAAGTTCTGATATAACGGTCTCGCAGTTTCAATAAGTATATACTTCATTCTTAAATATAGTTGCTCGATATTATTCTTCAAAAAGATGTGATATATTGCATAAGCGCTATAATTACATTTACTCTATAAGAATTTACAACTAACGAGCAAAATAAATCCTACTTTTTAAGAATATTTTAGAAAAATCTTTTTAAAACATCAAATGTTTTTGACCGCATTTGAAACATATTTTACAAGTATTTTGTAAAAAAATTTCAAAATTTCAAGCATTATAATAAAATTTTCGATATTTAGCCTTTTCAATATTATAAACAATTATAAATACATTGAATTTTAAAATATTTTTAGAGTATTGTAAAATATTTTGTTACGATATTTTCTCCTAAGACATTTTGATATTTTAGAAATATTTTAAAAATTTTTCAGAAATTTAGTGTCTTTAGAAATAAAATTAAACGAATTTAAACGTTTAAAAACATTTTTAAAAGCATTTTTCAATCTGAAATAAAATATTTTGACAGCCATTTTAACAAAATTTGTAAAAATATTTTTGTATATTTTAAAAACATTTTACAAACAAATATTATTGAAAAAAATTTCAGAAAATTTTTAATCATGTTTTATTAAATTTTATTTTATGTTCTTATAAGAAATTACATTTTACATTAATTTAAGAAATCTAAGTAAAGTATTTATTAAATATTTTAGAAATTTTTTAAAACTATTTTTGTGCAGTAATTATTATATTTATTTATCATACAAATGATATTCTTAACTTATTCTTGTGAACTTGACATTGCACATACTATATTACCAGTTTATAATAAAAATATATGTCTATTCTAATTATTTTCATATTTTAACAAAGTGCTATTGTATTTAGCATCGGGACTAATTTTCTATAAGATCGAGAATGCACATGAATTTACTATACTTTTTATTAGGCTCTGATTAAAATAGATTTATTGGTATTACAATTTTTCTGGTGCTAGAGTAAGTTGTAAAGTTTTTAGATTATTTTTTTGGTATACTTACGATTTACAGAGATTCAAGCGTGACTACAAAATCTAAGACGTGTGCAAATTTAAAGAGAAATCCAGATTGCTCAAATTTAGAGAACACTTTACCAATTAAACATTGAAGCGTAAAATTCGATAATTCCAGAAACGAACCATGGATTGGCAAATATTTGATTGGCATTTCGAAGCCGGGCCAAGAGAAATAATTATAAAAATGTAAAAATATTGTACGATTATTAAATATGCCTCGCATTAACATCATGTAACGCTAAGTAAATTTAAGCAAACGCGCCGAGATACGAACTACTCAAAGCAAGCAAAACCGAATCGGAATTTTTAAGATGTTAATTATGCCGCGATTATCAAAAAGAAATATTTACTTAGACCTGTACACATGTTGTTATATTTACAAATACGAGCACACAGATGAAGCGCGAGCTCGTTGAATGGAAATTTCCCGAACGCGCTGCAATGCCTTATACAGAAAGCCGTATACATTAACAAATATTGGAGTGATTTTAATTTGCGTATAATAAAAATAATTTCCTTTGCACGTGCTACACTATTTTACTAGTTTACCGTATAATTTCTGTAAAGTTCAGTAACTCCGAAGTTGTCGCTTTTTTCGTTTTATGGAAAAAAAGGTAAGTGGAAACCGTGTCTTTCAATATAAGGAAAATTTGGGAAAAAGGTTAATTGCTCGAATCAAATTCCGTAGATAAGATAAATAATAAAGCACTTGTTGGCTTTCAAGCTCAGTTACATAATTCGAACAAACGGTGTACTCAAGCCGACTCGAGAAGATCTGTATTTCTAGGCAATCATTTTGACGAATGGAGATGATTCGTCGTCAGATCTTCATCGGTAGAGAGCAAAATAGAGAGATCGCTCAGCGTTTTAATCTATTTTTTCAACTGATGTAAATCACATTTATCGAAAATATTAATAGAAATTTCAATCTAGATTGCTGACAAACAGACATTTAATCTTCGCTAGATCGAAGATCTATAACACTTTTGTAATCATAGCAAAAATAGAATACAATCTTCTGAATTATTGTGATGTTATTCAAAATAAGGATTGTATTTTCGCAGCTTACTTAATTAATAATTAATCTCTATTTCTTCAATCTTAATACGATTTTTATAAACTTACTTATTCATAATTAAAAAAAAAAAGTTTGTTGGACTATACAAAAAGTTTCATTTTTAAGATCATCGATATGTGTATAGGGTTGAAAATAAATATGTTTGACCAGAATTTTTCAAGTATCTGTTATTTTTCAAACTTTACTCATACTTTACTTTGATTTTTAATTATAAAATATAGCTTCGATTAAAAAAGTATCGGCATGTTGTTCTCAATTAAAAAAAAAATCTTACGATAAATAACTTTTTTCCACTCTAAAAGAAAACGTCTAATTCTTAATCGTTCTATTTTTCTTAAATATTATATCAAACTATTTTTAAGCTGTAAGGAACGATATACGGTATAAACATGTAAAGTTTTCGTATAAGATCCGTAAATGAATTTTTGAGTTGTTATGAACGAAATGCGAGCGATTAAAAAAAAAAAACAAAACATGTAGTTCTTAAACAAAAAATGCTTTATAATTTATGCATCGGATCTAATCATGGGACCCGACTCATGCTCACGAGCTGCAAGCTTTACGAAAAGAGACCTCGAACATCGAGTTCTCCAACTCTTCGGAGCCGATCATTTTTTCCAAGATGTAATGCAAAATTGCGATGTAAAGCGAAAATCTTAACTAACTTGGACGCTGAGAATTCAAATAGCTAGGAAATTTACACCGGGATTCGCTGTACGATCGAACGGTGTTTCAAGGTATACGACAGTAAATTGGCGCTGGTTCTTGCCTCTCTAAAATTCCGACCGGCGAAAGTGTGTGCCACTGTCTCAATTTCTTTTTTCAACTTTAGATTATAGACTAGAGCGGCTAGAAATTAGCGTTCGTATATTAGAAATCGACCAATGATTTAGCGGGATCTTGGCATCCTTACGTAAACAATGGTTACAAGTGCACATAATAGGTATAACGTTATCCCAAGCGTTCTGTTCTTTATTTGTTCGTTTAATGCGTATGCGCGATTACATATGCACTTTTAGTTGGTCGTTTTATCATTGCTTGAAACTCAGTGACTGCAAGGAGTGCAATGTACAGTACAGGTGCAACAACGGTACACACACATAACACACACACACACCGGAACCGAACAGTACAGTGAACTCCTTTTTCGTGCGTTAAGCATATAGCCGTACTGTCGCGTTTCCCGATCGAATGAATCACACGATCCTCGCGTGCCCCGTCTTCATCTCCGCATCGCATTTATCACACACAGTTATAATGCCGCGTATCCGATATAAACGCGTGCGCGGGGATCCCGCTTAAAAAAGCAGCGCCAAGGAGAAAGAAGTGCGACTGAGGTAGGCGGCGGAGAGGGAGTGGTTGAATGCACGCGATCGCGACATATAGCACGGTTGGAAGAGATAATTATATTATATACACGATTTATATATATATATATATATATATATATATATATATATATATATATTGATATATATTTATATACCCGAAGAGACATTTTCAGCTTGTATCAAAACTATATCCAGCTGTAGATAAATATTAATGTATTATATCGTAAACTTATCGTATTGCATGGATTATTATTTAGTTATCGTAAATAGTTATTTTCGTCACAAGGGCGTAAAAATGAATTTTACGAATCGTATGTGAATGCGGTTCGACCATTTTGCCAGTGATGTAAACATTTCGGTAGTGTGTCGGAAGTGATTTTTTGGTTGCATATAATAGTCGTTAGATTTGTTTTAATAGTGAATAGTTTTAGGATATTTCATTGATTAAAATTGAATTTTACGGCAATGATAATGAAAAAGCTATCGCTCTATAAAATTTCTTTTATGGACATAAATATTTTATATATGGTAAACAAGGTAAAAAAAAATTTTTTAAATAGAACAAAATGATGAATAACAAGGATTTTCGATGCCTTGTTACTACTAAGTTGTATAAAATTTTCACAATTAACATTGTATTTATATAGATTTTATTATAACGTCTCTTATTGCAATAATTGTTCAATTTTTAATTTATGAATAAGCACAGTTTTTAATAGGGATACAATGACAAATTTCTCGTATTTGTATTTGCCTCGTTTTGATATGACAACGATACAACTTGAAGTTGAACAGTTGTATTGAATTCTTCCTGTTGTCTCCGTCCCTCCTCACTCTTTCGTGTCATAGATCCGAATAACTATACACGAGATAAGAGGTTACGGGTTTTCTGATTTTCATTATTACGAAAACGTGTTTGGTATATGCCGAATTGGGGTGGGTAACCGGCGTTCGTTTATCAGAAAGATAGAAGAGATAATTAGAGACGATCGCTGTTAATTTAGTTTATGAGTGCAAGATAGGTGCATGAGATTATCAAGGTTGCGGGATTGGTATATCTATTATTAATTTTTGATTTTTATATTAGATCTTGAAATACTTAAAGATGCATTATTATCGCGTGAGTTTATAGAGAAAGAGAGAGAGAGAGAGAGAGAGAGAGAGAGAGAGCTATTTGTTATCTCTTTCGCCCCCCCCCCACTTTATGTAAGTACAACACTGTTTCCCTACGTATAGATGACGTTTTAGTTTTCATGGTCGATACTTTTTAAGAAATTGGAAGTAAACTAGATGAACGTCTGTGTGCTGCATGTAAAGCACTTAAGTTGGGAGGTCTGTCCACGTGAATTATTGGAGAGTCACTATGCTGAACGCGTGTTAATATTAGGAAACATTGTTTTGCAGGCGTGTTATTAAGTATTGTACAAAATAAAGTAATTCACTTGGAGCGTCTTTTTCGTAAATAATCGCCTCCAGCTGCTTCCTCAGACACGAAACATAAGAACTTTCTCTCTGCTTTACTCCCAATTGGGAAGTGACAATTTGAATGACGCCTTCTCGTACTAAAAGATGGAACTAGCATCCGCTTTACACAAAACAGTTTTCAGTCACACGAATGTATAGAAATGCATAAGATAAAATAAAAACATTGAAACATTATTTATATAACATTTTCTTCCGTCAGAAAAAAGAATAATAATGTCCATGAAGATAAAGGCTTGAATGAACTCGACATTTTTACTATTATCTAAAGTTAAATATAAAGCATTTCCTGATATAATAAATCAATTTCATTGAATTGGTTGACAAATTAGAAACACAAATAATTATGTTTTCTAATTGAATAAATTTTTTCAATATATTGGCATGATGACTACATTTTATTACATGCATTGTGTACCATCTATTCATCAATATCTGTTTAATTAAATAATATTTAATTTAAACTATAAGCATTGCAACTACTGGTCCATATTATTGTAACATAATATATAGAATAATTTGAAATGAAGCTAATCGAAAAAATTAAATTCTATTATTGTTTTACAGATTGAATGGATATGAGGCGAATGTGGTCGTCGCTTGTTCGTCAAATACATCGACCGGTTCATCAATATTTCGAGGATTTACGAATAAGGTTTTCGGACATATTTGGTCGTTGGGTTTGCCACCCTATACAAGCTCTTTATATTGAAATCAGGCGCAAAGCCTATTGAGAACTTCCAGAGAGCCCTTGAGCGGACGGGGCCAAAGGGTCGATCGCCGTCGCGAAAATAAATCGAGGAGTAAAATTTGAATTTGGAGGGTTTCATTTTATGATTCTAGTGTATAGCCATTTATGCGCTCCTAAATATATATATATATATATATATATATATATATATATATATACCCGCGTAAATTCTAATCACGGAAACCGGGCGTCCATGTACGACATGGCCAGGAATAGAATGGTTCTCGCTTTCGAATTTTTCATTTTTTTACTCGTTGTAGATCGCTCTCAGCTCATTTTCTGTCATTCTTTTTTTTTCAAGCACTTTAGAAATATAATTGCAACAATTATTCACCGATCGATCTAAAACTTCGACTGAATATTGAAAATTGCTTTCTTTAGGTTGTTGTGAATGATTGCACCGTTTCGCTAAAAATTAGTACCAGCACGTACGATATCTCGATATTTATCGTCAGAAATGATAAAACTATGTTTTCTTTTTGTTCTAAGTGTAAAATGACAAAAACTGTACGCAAAAAGAAAGCCGTCAATGGAGAAATTATGCGCAGTCACAATTGTCTTACGAAACGATTTGAAAAACAAAAAATCTTCCGTGTATCCTAAAATTGTAATGCAAAGCCACATATACGTAGAATCTGGACAGATGTTTGTATTGCGCCCAACAGGATTCCAGAGAAATGCGCTTATTTTGTTCCAATGCTACATTGACGCTAGCCCATTAATATAATATTTATGGTATTGAAGATATTTACTGTTTATTCATAATTAACCAGACAGCAGAGCTTTATCATTAAAGATTTTTACTCTATTGTATGTAGTTCATAACAGTGTCTTATATTTTAGTATCTAGAATGTTCGAAAGTACAACTAAATAAATATACATCAATATAACTATCTATCTCTCGCGCATCACCTGCTGAAAAATCTCGCGAATACCTATTATCCGTGATTACGATGACACAGTCGCATTTACGACGAAACACCGCCTGGAGCTGCATCGGCCTCCCGGATTTCACGACTCGCTGGCGAACAATATTTGATCTGTATGAGCGCTTTATCTATCGCCTTGTTTAACGAACTGTTAAGCATTGCTTAGCGAGAGCGCATATGTTAGGCGCATGGCGAGCAATCCATCCCGTGACTCACTCGATCAACTGAGAGATCGTCAAACTTTCCGGCGCGGCGGTCTGTTTGCGATCGGCACGAGTCGCGTGCTTTTGCCATTCTTCTTATACATGTTCTTTTTTCTCATAATTGTTTCTGTCTCGTCGTTATGATTTTTTTTTTTACCAAGGCGTAATAATAGAGCTGCGAACGGCTATTGGTTTTTAATTAAACTAACTTTAAGTTCGATAAATATACGGAAAGGAAAAAAAGTTTCATACAGAGGGTGGCAAAGAGTGAGAGCGAAACAATAGAGCAGATGAAAGGGAATAGAAAAAAAAAGAATACAGTTTTTTGAAGGAGATCTATTTTAGAAGAACAAGTATTGATTCAAGCTGAGATATTTAATTATATAAACAACTTTTCCATTTTTATTACATTTAACGTTTTTTTTTCTTCAAAATTTTCTAGAAATTTCATATATTATTTATTGTGTTTCAAGTATAAACTAGAAAATTTGTGGAGTATTTCGGAATAACGAAGCTCAAAGAAACGATTTTCCAGGTCTCTAATATCAGTAAAGACGAAATAATCAGAATCACGCCATTCTCCTTTTAATATACGACTTCTGCGCGATTCGACAAATACATACGTAAACTTACAGACTAGCTGTTACGAACACGCTGCAGCCACGCGGATGAAAGCGGCTGTCGGATAAAGTCCGATGGCTTTTATGCACATATCCATTTCTAAGAATCCAGCTCGTCTAGGATGAAAAATCATATTGACGTGCTCGGGAAGATTGTAACGAATGAGCGCATAATTCTTACCGCCAGGTAAATGCGTTCGCGTGGGCGTGAGTACTTGGAAGTAGAACACGCATATACACGCATATACATCTTGTGTGTATATGTGTATGGCTATATATATATATATATATATATATATATATATATATATATATATACAGATATATATTTATACATATGCATATATATTTATCATTATCAATCGAGCACGAATCACATCGACATTTTTGCACGCCAGTGCAAATCCGACTAGCGTCGGATGGAAAAACGTTCGCTTTGGTATACCATAGTAGAAAATATCCATCTATATATATATATATATATATATATATATATATATATATATATATTAATATATATAATTAATAAATATTTTTATCGGTAAATACAGTCTTGATACTATAATATATTAAACTCAAAACTAGTAACAATTCAAAATAATAAAAATAATAAACTATATTCTATGTTAGTGAAGGACAACCTGACTGCCTGAATTTTAATTTCTCCTTTAGCCTTTAGCGTCCAACATTTGGAACAGCTATGGTTCATCCTCAGGAATTAAACTAAGAGCAATTTTTAATCTAATTTATTTTTAGTAGTAAATTAGTTTAATATATTATAGTCTAAAGACTGTAAGACCGATAAAAATATTTATTAATTTAATTAAAAACAGTGGACATAAGTATAATTTTTAATTTTAATATATATATATATATATATATATATATATATATATATATATATAATATGAAAATTTGCTTTTTATACACCTATTTTTTTTTTTTTTTGAATTAACGATAGGCTTTCGGTTTTGCGCTTCGAGATATTTGCACATTGCACGAGCTCGCTTACAACAGGATCGATAAGTTATAAATGAAAGTTTTCCTTTTTTTTTTTTTTTTTTGTTTGTGTTTTCGAGACCAGCAGGTTTACGGCCGCAGTTTCGATCTGAGATCCAATATATTAAACTGATTTTATCGCGGCGGATACGCTGCTTTACATCGGACCGCAGTGGGGCCCTTGAGTTTCGGCCCGGGGATAGCAAAGGCGTATAAAAGGTTTTATTACACCGGATAATGTACACATACACATGCAAGTACAGACGCGCAGACGCACATATACACGTGCACAGGGATAGACAGATTGCCATTATTCGCGCAGAGTTTAAGGAGGATCAAATTCTTTGAGCTTATATATCCTAATTTAAATCGGATCCGCTGGTTACTTTCGACGTGCGCATCGTTCAAGTTGCTTTATTGATTCCATCGTGCTCGTCGCGCCAGATCAATTATAGCGAAGAAAAATAGACGCTAAGTCCGTTCCCTCGACGGTAACGCGATTACAAATCGAACTCAAGCGCAATCGGCACATATACGGCGCTGGCTTCTCGTTGCGCGTCGTTGTCGAATTCTTTTTTTTTTTTTTTTTTTGTTCGTTCGCGAAATGCGCATATCGCGCAGCAGCCAGGACGATCGCGCGTCAGTGCACTGTAATATAATGTGACAACAGTTGTAACGAGCTCTTTAGTAGATCTGACATCCAAGCGATAGTTGGATACGTGTCTATATATATAATTCAACGCATTCGTGCTGTCAGAGCACTACCGAACTGTAAATTCATCAATAATAAAAAAAAAACTAGTAGATTAACAGCTAAAACATCCACGGTATAAATGGCTCGTATTATTATTTTTTTTACTAATTATTGTATTAACTGTTTGTATTAAGATTTTTTTGTTTTAAATCTGTTAGATAATGATTTTGTAAAGATCGCGCACCGTTCGCTGCCATGAGATCTTAATGCGGACAACGATATAAACAATCGACAATGGCTATGGACGAAAGTGTGCAATTTTCGTTGTTTTTGTGAATTATTGTTGTTTCGTAGACAGAGCATGAAGATATTAAGAGACAAAGTTCCAACGAGTCTCATGATGGACAGGTTCCCGCATAGCCGAATTTCTCAACGGAACTGAATTATATCAGTTTGCCCGCCTGTATATTTCCCAATCGTTACTAAATTTCAACGAAACGCGATCGAGTGGAATAATAAAAGCCTTGCGCTCGAATTTTCGATATAAGCGATACAGCAACGAGATAAGCCGCACACTATTTTTTAGATAATTTTTTTAGTGTGAAACTGTCTAATTTTGTATAACTCGTAATACTCGTACTAATAATCGTAAATGTAGCTCTCTTGTAAGTTATTAGCCTGAAGGCATCCTCCTACTTGTTTCAAATTTTTATAAAGACAATTAATAATCATTAATTTAACTATGCAATACGTCAAATTTCATACTCCATATATATATATATATATATATATATATATATATATATATATATATATATATAAACACTGTAGTCGATGATCTATATGCTTCAGTCTACAGTTTCGCGCTAATTTATGACACGGTGGGGAACAAAAGCTAATGTTTGCTAGTCTAGACTAGTTCAGAATAACAAAATATCGATGTTGTGGACTGCCTTAGACCTGCTACTTTTTTTAAAAATAATTATATTTAAAAGAAAAAAAGATATAATATATATGTAAGTTTCCTTTGAATGGAATAAATGAGCGAAGGAAAAAACCAATTAAAACATAATTTGAAATTCTATGTGTTCCACTGTACGACGAATTGCATTTAGTAATATGGAAAAAAATAAATAAAATTTAAGTACTATAAATTCAGTTTATTATTGGCAGTTATTCTTACTTTTCCATGTACGTAATTTGGCAGAAACTTTTCCAATATTTATTAAATATTTCGAATATGGGAACCGTAAACGTAATGAAAAATGCCTGTTCAATTAATTGTAATTGTAAAGCCTTTTTTAAAACGTTTCAAACAAATTTATTTCAGTGATTATACGAGATATAATTGTATATTTAGATATCATAAAGAAATCTTATTTTTTAACTATGATGATTAATAACTTACCGGCTTAAATATAGTAATACGAATAGTATAAGTGATGTGCGATCGAATAGAAAAATCAGTTTATTTTATTATTAAAAAAAAAAATTTTAAAGTGATATTCTCCTAACATTGATTAAAAAGTATTGAGATTCGTGTTTTTCATCAGAACAGTGTTCCATAGAATGCAGTGACATAATTGTCTCGGGGGAAGCAGAGATACGTAACGTGTTTCTGTAAAATATAGATACAGAGACGATACAAATTAACATATTTCACTTTAAATTAATATTTAGTTATTCAACCTCCTTAACACATGGATTTTATACGTAATTTTTAGTTACTACTTACGAACACTACACCGTGGCGCAGCTTTGTATACGGTGAGCTTGGGAACACGTTTAGAATGTCTAACCTCAAAATTTGCATGTACCGGTGAAGTTCGGAGCAAAATACACGGCGGCTTTAATGAAATTTACAACGAACTTCGCGGCACAGGCAGCTTGCGGGCGAAACTTATTGCGCGCGGGCGCGTAATCTAATATATCAA
Organism: Sycobia sp. Sy_11; assembly: GCA_018907035.1. Taxonomy (NCBI): domain Eukaryota; kingdom Metazoa; phylum Arthropoda; class Insecta; order Hymenoptera; family Epichrysomallidae; genus Sycobia; species Sycobia sp. Sy_11. The sequence continues at coordinate 1,230,488 of JACCIC010000145.1, read as the reverse complement.
GCTCTATGACGATACAAATATATTGCATTTCAGCGCGGGACGCGATGATACGCCATCGATGCGAAACTCGAGAGCGGTCCTTACGAAATATAGACAATTTCGGGAAAAGTTCGTTAAAAACGAATGAAAGCACCCGATAATGACACGACCGAACGGGGATAATTAATATCTTCGCTGGATCATACGTATATATACTTATATATATATACGTTGGTGCCGCTCTGCGCGTCCCTTATCAAAACTTTTTTAAAGCAATAAAAGCAGCGGAATAATTGCATTTACCGCCATTTACCGATCCCGCGTCCTTATATTTGATTACGGAACTTTTCTCCAATTCTGCGACAGTGCTACTCGGCTCTCCCAACCCCAGAGCCCACGGCCCGACTTATAGCAGCACGTGCGCCCGCCGTACACTTATATGAATATTTGTGCAGTTCATTAGCGCTTGTGCTAATTCTCCCTCTCTCGCTCTCGCTCTCTCTCTCTCTCTCTCTCTCTCTCTCTCTCTCTCTATATATATATATATATATATATATATATATATATAACGAGCTTTTCGAAATTTTACCCAACTCTCCCCACCCCCTCACAAATATGCGGATTATGCACCGATTCCATCTTATATGTATATATATGACCGAAGTTTATTTCCGAGGTTATCGAGGTCGTTTGAATAATCGAAGTCGCGACAGTGGAGCCGGGGTGCAGGACGGCGCATTTAACGTCGCGCTCGAGCGCAACTTTTATCCGAGTCGTTTTCCACAGAGGCGGGTCGGGGTAGGGGCGAGTGGGCACGATTCGGCAGTTATTTTATCCGGAATAATGGCCATTCTAAATGGCTATTTGGAGATATCGTAGAGGGGAATATATATATATATATATATATATATATATATATATATATATATATATATATATAGAACAAACGGATAATATATGTGGTTACGGCGGGTGTAAAATTACGCGCGATATTTCGAGATCTTTGCAGGTTAATTAAGAGTAAGTAAGTATTGAGAAAAGTAGAGGATTCGATCCTTTTAATGGTATATATCGATAAAGTCTATAGATAATCCAAGTTAACATCGAAGTTATGAAAGCGATGGAATAGTTTTTTTCTGCGTTATATCGTCTTGCTTTTGACAAATACTAGCCATTTGACATACGAGAGTGGCGAGTAACATGCTCTGATGCATCATTGATGAAAATTGAGCTGCTATTAATGGTTTAAGGTTACGTTTAATAACGATTAAGATCAATGGACAATTGATTAATTTATTATATGAGTGCTTTTCTGAAAAAAAAGAATTTAGTTAATCACTGTTCTAAAAATAGCTTTAAATTTTTTACTAAGGAAGAAGTATATTTTATAAAGAGTTCTTTTTTTCTGATTTACTTGAATTCAATCAAATATATACGTGTAAATTTTCCATATTTCGTAACAACATTCGGACAATGAACTTATCTCCTATATTGACAAGAATTCTTTAATGTAGAATGAAATATTTCGCAGTTTTACAACATTCTGATTTAATATATCATTTTTAATGTGCGTTCCGGTGTGACATTTACCGATACTTTTTAACGTTGTAAAAAATACATGTTTTTCGAGACGCCATAATAAAGTAAATGCAGGAGGCGTGTTTAACACAGAACAAACTTTATTAATTGAATAATAACAATAGAAAAAAAATTGGATGTGCCAATGTACAAAAAGAGTGTTAAACCCATGAGCATTTCATAATTTTTTTCACATCCGTCGTACGTGACTCATTTCTACTGAAAGAACGGGAGCGCAGAATACAAACATCTACCTTAACATCTCTCTAATCAGTTCTTCGTCTTTCACTACTTCACGTGTCTGAGTAATCGCAACTCTTTCTACTGATACAGACGGACAGAATTGGTACTTCACAAATCCTTTCACAATTTCTTCCAATGTACCTGATTATTCATTCTCTCTTCTCTTTCATATGAAAGATTGCAAATAAATTTATATCCAATTATCCATCGCGTCACATTCTTATGAAAATAGTACAACAAATCCAATCTGCCAATATATATATTGTATCTTTGTCTTATACACATTCATTTCGGCGTATTAAAGCCATTGAATTCCAATAAATTTTGTACAATTCTAGATCTTATTTTGCCACATTTGAAATTTATAGAACAGTTGTGTTTTGTATTTTTAAGTTAATTTTTATTTTAAGTTAACGATAAAAGGTAAATATGATTGATTCAAATCAATTTTTAATCAGATAATATTAATCGATAAACCTTTTGTAAATCGCAGATACAAATCTGGATTCAGAAGATTCGAGAATTGAAACACAGATTGCTTATTATGCTAATGATTTCTGTGGATTACACGGACCATTTAGTACATGAACGTAAATTTATGTAACAATTTATGCAGCATAAATTTTTTAATGTGATTTTTATAACTCGTTAAACACGAAAATTTCCGCCTGAATTTATAATTGAAAAAAGATAAAATCACAATAAAAATTATAATAATAATTATGTATATTCGATTGCAGTGAAGTTCCATGGATTTATTTAAAAACTTGTACCATTAGGGAGTAAAAATAATGAATGCAAACCCCATAATTATTGTTTCTCTCACTCTGTTTTTTTTTTTTTTAATAATTCATAATAAAATCAATAGAACTCACGTGCACGTTAGAAGCAGATAATGGAGTAATGGGAGTAAAAAAAAGAACAAAATACAATACCGGGAGGGGGAGGTCGCAATAATAATATAATATATGATTTCTGGGATTGATGTGAATCTCCGCACGTTCTCGTTTCGCGCCCTCACTGCAGGAGTGCGAATGTCCGCGGAGCCTGTATCTACTATATATATATATATATATATATATATATATATATATATATATATATATATATTTCTCCGTTTTCTTCGGCCTCGCGCGCTGTAATAAAGTGCAGGTCCGACGCGAGGGGGTGGGGGTCCATTTGCTTTTTACGAGGTGACACGCGGCCATGTATTAATGGATTATGGCCTTTTTTTTTAGAAGTTTTTTTATGTTTATGGCTTTGTTTTTTGCTTTAATTGTACACACCTACTTTTTGTACGTAAAATGTTTATCCATTTTTACGCTGTCACAAGTTTATGCGCCATAGAAGATCTGTGGTAAATTTTTTTTTTTACAATCATTTAAGATCACGTGTATAAAGAATGATGATTTTTTATAAACCATGCTTTTGCTTCGAGATCTAAGAGATTGTTATAGAGTCTCTTTGTGTCTGATATATTATTATTGCCCTGTGATGCCGGTAAGGATCGATTGGAACTGACGCCCATTTGCTTGACTAATCCACCATATTTTTCCTAACCAACAGAATTGTGGGAGTAGGCAACAACATTAATTGTATTGATATCCACTTTTATGTACGTGCTGAGTACACATTCGATGTATTTTGCATTAATCTCACACGATTCGTTTGGTTTTTTTTTCGTCGTTTTTTTTACATCCAGCGAAAACGCGAAGAAATAATTCGATTGAAAATATTTCAGACAGCCCGGGGGAAAAAGCTCTTCGGTTTAAGCCTTTATTATTTTCACAAAACAATCGCGAATATTGATTCTTCTCGTCAATTTCGAGCTTTATCTCGCTGACCCAGTCACTCGCAAAGTATATATATAAGATTCTCTGATTTTGGTGATTGCAAACTGAGAAGTTATTTTTCAGTTTGCTTTACGTCGGTGCATTTCAGTGATAAAAGATTAAAATATAATATTAATTATCTGAGCCATACAGCGTTATTACAATAGGATGCGCAGATTTAATACTTCTTATTTATTGTTCGACATATGTATTACAGAAAACAGTTGGATTGTATAGATTTTATAAAACTGATTGATAATATTGATAAGGATGTCAATGGCTATATTATTCGATAAATATTCATTCATATATTTCATATGGAATTTCAAACTATCGCGTTTTACGGGGAGAAGATTTATACCAAAAAAATTTCTCATCGATCGTCCCGGCGCTTTGCGATTTATATCGCGGGCTTATTTGAATTTATTTTACATCTCCGTTTAATTCAAAACCCAATTTTACGATAATCCGTCACATTTATATAAAGATCGTCGACGCTATTGCGCGAAAGGATCTGCGCATTTACGATGATTATTCGAGACAGTAGTACCGTCGACTAGTATGGAACAACGGCGAAATTCTGTGCACGGATGAGAGAGATTTGAATAGATTGTCGTGAATACGAAGAAAAAAAAAATAAAACAACATAATATCTCTCGAGGGCAGTGCGCAACGCTTCCGTAATTGCTTTTGAGCAATAAAATGGCTGCGATACCGATAAAATTCCGAAAGGATCTAATGATAGCATCCGTTGCACGCGATGTCTCGCGATGTTGAAGATATAGCGCTAGCCGCGATCGCAGATAACCGAAGTTCGTATGTATACATACACACGCGCGCGCGCGCGCACACACACACACACACACCACACACCACACACACACAACACACACACACACACACACACACACACACACACACACACACACACACACACACACACCATATATATATATATATATATATATATATGCAAGTTATAACCTTGATCCACGTAGGATTTGCGAATGGGTGTGCTGAGACGTGGTTCGGGACGCGTCAAAATTAATCGGGCCCTGTGGCTCGAGAATTATACTTGGATTGTTTCGAGATTTCGAACGCGAGTCCGTCGGACAGGAATCATTCGGGGATCTCTCAAGGGATGGCCAAGTCGATGCGTAAACGCAGTAATCATTTGAGGAATTTAGAATAAAGTACGTAGCTGCTGCAACGTATGCTCGAGATTTTTAAGAGCGTCTCGCGTATGGTGTGATCGGGCATTGGTCCATAGGGTAAGCCCGTACGCGGTGCGTGAACATTGTGGCTTTTTTGTTTTTTATATTTTATTAATGTAGCGCTTGTTAAATTGTGAAATTTTGACGCAAGCCAAGTTTATCTCTCCGTTAGTGTCAGGGCGTGTAATGATTTTTTAAATAGAGTTATTCATACTAATCTGACGCCATGAGAAAATCGTGATTTATTCTTTGTTTCAAATCACACTTGTAAATACAGTTAAGAGTGCCGTGTATTTGTAACTATACGTTGCTTTTTTACATAATTAATGTAAAAAAGGTTTATGCACTCTCGCTGTTTCTCATAAATTGAATTTTAACTAGTTAAGGAGAACTGTTTGCGTAAGCAGATAGCGACCTAGTCTGGCATAAATCATTATTTTATTCTTATGGTTTATAATATTTTTTTAAATCGATTTCTGTTTTGCACATATTGTATACAATTCATGTTGTATACGTACATAAATAAGTTATTACCTAAAATAAATAATTAGCTTTATTACATGAGATATGCATATATCATTTAATAGTTCAAAAAAGACGGGGACAGCTGGATAACTAATGAGGGAAGCGTCATAGATAAAAATGTTGTGCATGAAAGAGTTGTATAAGTTGAATTTCAGCACTGTATCATTATCTTGAACTAACCTTAATTTTCAAGGTAAACATTGTTTTTGTAAATGAAAATCCCGATTTTTGACCCGGATTCTGAAAAAGATGACAGTTTTATGTTAAAGAAAGTGAAAACGGATCCATATCTGTATATACTTTTGTTACTTATTATTCTTGATATTCAATTAAGGTTTTCCATTGTTTACGCGCACTAATGTATGCAAACAGTTGTTTGATTGTAATTCTTCTTTTGCACCTGTGAAATGACTGTATTAACGCATCTATTTTCAATTGACATTAACTGAAAAATTATACACATTATTAGACGTACATGAATTTTTTACGTATAATTATCAAGTGATTGAAGGTTTTTCTGGAATCTGAGATCAGACATAACGTTTTCCATTGTGAAACAGAAAATTGATTTTGAAATGATTTTGAGAATTAATGTGAACGTCAAGGTCGTTAACTCCATTGAGTATATTGATTTTAGTCCTACAATTATTGGTTTTAAGATTTAAAAAAAAAAAATATATGAATGCTTTTTATTTTAATTTTATTTGGAAAGTTAATAAATCAATAATAAATTAATTAGCAAAAATGAGGTTGTTTTCTACACAGTATAATTTTAATATTATTTTCAAATTAATAAGATCTTTTATTGTATTTTAAATATTTATAATTTATTCAGTGTTACACAATTGGATCATTCAATTGATATATTTCTCATTTGTTTCACTTAATTGTTTTTATTTTTATTTCGAACGATATATTGCAAAATAGTAAAAACTTTTCACACGTAATATTATACCCTTGGCTTATCTGACGGTAGGATCGTAGAATAACCTCGAATTCGCGTACTGATGTATGTACAGACGAACACAGGAGAAGATGACGAACAAATCGCGGCTCGAATCCAGTGAGCGGCATCGGGTAGCCTTGGCGGGGGACGGAGGGTCGGAGGCAATGGCCGAGGGTGCTCGTTAAAGGATCGCGCGGCGCACGCTGCTGTTAGCCGCCCCTCCCTCCCTGACGCGCGGGAAGTTTGTTTCGATTCTTGCTGCGGCGTCAGTCGACACTGAAGACGAAAATCCTGATTGCCAGCAGTTTCCTTCACGTTTCGGGGCGAATGAATTTGTGAGAGGGTGGGGCGGGGGGGGGGAAGGAGGGACGGAGGTATTTTGCACGCTTCAGCCGAGATTTTGCCGCACGGGGGTTCAGCGTCCGAAACGTACGATTCGTCTTATATATATATATATATATATATATATATATATATATATATATATATATATATAGATATATAGATATAGATATATATAGAATCAAGTATGACGGAGTTAACTTTATAAAGGGCGAATTGAAATGTCTGTACATTGATTTATCTTTATTTAGATTAATTAAGGAAAGCCTTATAGTAGGATCTCGAGGGCTGGATTATTGTTTCCATTGTTATAGTTAGAATATGAATACGGCAGGCTTCATTAACCTTTAGACTGCCGGCATTTTTGCCTTATAAATTGACATTTTTGATGTGCAAAATTTATACATAAAAACACCTCAAATCTCTAGAGTAGCTGTCAAGGTCACAGGTGGCTCATATATGAGCCATGCCAGCAGTCTAAAGGTTAATCTTGATTGTTATTAATACTCTCTAATTTTTATATATTCTCTAGATTTGGTTCGACTGTTTTTTAAATAACATATAATATATATACGGGGAAATTTTTTATTTTTACCAAAAGGTTTTTGTTTATACAGTTTTCGATTTATTACAAATTATTATTTCATTGATAGATAGGCTCTCCTATCTTCTCTCTTGCATTGAACCAATCGTAACAAGAGATTGAGATATAATCGTAAAGTAAAGTAAAATATAAACATAAAGTATATTACATTTAAGCTTAATTAATGATCTGCTTTATACCCAATGAAAAATTTAAAATAAAGTATTTTAAACGAAGTGAAAATAATTCATTTGAAAAGAAACTTTTTTTGTGAAACTAACAAAAAATTGTTATTTAATTCAAATATTTTATTTAAAATTTAATAATAAATCAATTTTTGAACACAGATAACTTTTAGCTCTTTTGATACTTTTGATTTCTTTGGGTTTTTTATTTTATTTTAGTACAATAAAAGCTAATTCTTAGTATAAATTATATTATAAAAGTTTGTCGCATTGGATGCACATTTAGTTTTGATAAAACGTTAAAATTCTAATACTTACGTACTTTTTCTTTATTGATTGCCGAAAATTTAAATTTTATATAAAAATGAGATTTTTATAATAATATTTTTGTACAATTCTGCGAATTATTTTTAAACCGCTTAAATAATTTTAACCTGCTGTATTTTACTTTTTTTTAATGCTCTTACGTTTACATAATTTTAAATTTAAGCAATTTATAGTTTTTATCTATTTGCAATATTACAAAACAAATAACTTAATTATTATACTTTTTGGAATGGA